>JAWQUT010000589.1:238443-319392 GCA_033807755.1 Ellobium chinense | reverse complement strand
GGGGGGGGGGTATTGTTGTTGTTGGTGTTGGTGTTGTTGTTGTTGTTGCTACTGCTGCTGCTGCTGCTATTGCTGTTGATGTTATTGTTGCTGTTGCTGTTGCTGTTGCTGTTGCTGCCTCTGACAATGAGGAAGGTATAGTGATGGTGATCTAAATTGTTCTGGTGAAAGAAGAGGTTAAATTGTAAGCCTAGTGATAAAAGGTGTTGTGGTGGGAGATATAACGAGCTTGAATTGTGAATGATGTGAATAATGCCATAGAACTGATCTTGTTGATAATGATGATGTTGCTAATGATGACAAGGATGATTACACCCTCCCGTCACTGACTGTAAGTGTAACCGGGTGGCAAGGCATGTTATATAGTATCAATCTCATCTCATTACTATTAAGGGAAAGGAATGTGAGCTCAGTTTGATAATTTTCAGATGTTACATACTGTATTTTAGGGAAGTGTGTCACCAGGGATTTTACCAAATTACAGTGAATTACCAGTTTAGACAAGATGTGCCGGAAAAAAAACCTACACCAGAAATTGTTGCTATCCCTGCCGGGAATCGAACCAGGGTCTCTCAACTTGCAAGTCTGAACGTGTTACCACTACACCACAGGGACGCTAACTTCACAACAATTTAATTCTTAAATACCTAAGACTCTCTGATTGTTGCTGGAACGGAAGGGCGAGTGCGAATGGGGAATGCCACGAATGCAGTGACGGAGGCGTCGGAAAGCAACAACAAGCAAAGAAACTCTAATCTCAAATATGAGTGTCAATCGACATCCCCCCTCTCCCCCCTCCCCCCCCCAAAAAATATCCTACCCGTTAGGGTCACTTGGTTACAGCGTTGAAATCAGGATTTGTTTAAATTTATAAAAAAAGGTCGTGGGTTTACTTCCCAACATGGTCTGTAGTAAATGCCTCGGAAAACAGTATTCGTTAACTGCTTCTCTTAGTACCAGTTTGTGAAAGAGACAGTTGGTCTGCCATTGTCTGAATGCGAGTGATCAGCACCTGTTTAATGGCAGGGTTACTGCATGTTCGACGGCGAGCTGAGAAAATTATAAATAATTTGGCTTGATGGGGTAACAATATTACGAAGCTCTTTCATTGGGCATTGGCTAGACATTGCTGGAATCCTATAAACTATAGGCCTCAACAGGAGTGCTCTACAGAATAATAAATCTGATTCAATTATCAACTATTTGAAGATCACGGTTGTTAAAAGTTACTTTTAAAAGTAACTGTTACAATTACTTTACTTTTCTGAAAAGGGAGTAATTGTTACAATTACTTTACTTTTTTGAAAGCAAAGTAAATGTTAAAATTACTTTACTCTGAAAAGTACTTATCAGTTACTTTCAGGTGTGAGTTTATTGGTTATCCAAGAAACGAAACAAGCGTGCAAAAAATCAACTCGTCTAGCATTTTTCACACAAGTTATCACAGTTGTCTTTTGAGTGATATCCATGAAGTCATTGAATTAATATCTTCTTCATTTGTGTTGAAGTCTCAAAACAGCAGCCTTTGTTCGTTTTGGTATCAATGGTCATTTATTTTAATATCTTTTTTATTTCTTAAATCTGCTTCTTCACGAGGAAATTAAAAATTTTCTGAAGTGCACAGCCTGTTTTAGAGAGAAATCTTCAAAATGCAACGTGTGTGTTAGTACAGTGACTTTCAGTCACACAGTTTGTATTTTATTGTTATCCTAGTATCATCTTTATGATCCTTCAGTTCTGTGTGTAGTTACTTTGACCCCAGGAACGGTATATCTCGCTTTTCCAGGCGCATTGTGTTGAAAGCCTTCCCCCTGTATACATTAGTGTGTGTATGTGGGGGGTTTTTTTTCGGTGAAATTGTAAATCTATGAGATTTTATGTTTGGGATTAGAGAATCAGAAAGGATAGCAATTGTTCATTTTGTAACGTTGATCTTCTGTGGCTTGAAATGATAGATTTATTTGTTCCTTCCCTCTTTCTCTTTTAGCTCAATTTCATATTGTCTTATATATGCCTGCCTTCCTTCTTTCCTTCCTTCCTTCCCTGCCTTCCACCTTCTCTCCTTTCTTTGTTCCGTCATTCATTCATCTTCAATTACATAAACTAGCCTACAGCATCTAGGAAAGGTTTTGCCCAAACACAATAAGACCTCGATATCAACTACCGGTATGCTACTCATTCCTCCTTACTAAGTATACACTCCTAATGCATCGAATTTTCCCTTCTTTACCTTTTAAAACAAATCTTGATCCTAAGTTACAAAGTATATTTATAAAGTATAACCTCACTATGAACTATAAACATTGAATGGTCCCACTAGGCATAAAGCATTTTCCTTAAGAAATCGACCCTGTCACAACAGACTGGAGATAGCACGTGATCATAAAACATGCAGCTCGAGGCCACTCGCATGTGTCGATCAGGCCATCATTGCACTTAGCTTGACGGGACTGGGGAGAGAACCACGACACTGGACGACGGATTCGCTTATGACTTGTGACGCAATGGGGGGGATGACATCTCTGTAATGAGAACAGGCCAGGTGCGTTTGCAACCGGCCGATCGTATCCTCTTAATAAGAAAGTTGTATTTGTGAAACGAAGAAATAAAGCCTGACACCGGCGTATTCTGGCTTGCACGTGCCAGTTACATTAACGTTCTTCAATCCTCCTTGATAAAAAAAACTTACAACATTTTGCGGCCTGGTGTCTGTGTTCAAATTCCATAGCCATCCTACTCAGTCCTGCCCCACCTCCTCCTGACTAAACGCAGATAAGGTCGCCCCTCTTATCCCCCTCCCTTACGTCGCGGGAGGCCCCGACACAACACAACCTGTTCACCCTTAATCCCACCCGCCTGCGACTTGGTGGTGCGAAAGTGAGACCTGATCTTAGTATCCTACGTCTGTCTCCTTCACCTCTTCCCCCACCAACTTCCTCCTTACGGGTCAGCGGCAGATTATTATTGCTGCTGTAACTGTGGTGATATACTCTTAAAGAAATAGCAATGACGAAGCACTCATAGCAGTAAATGGAAAAATCGAATTTTAAGAAAAAAAAAATCCAAGCAAGACAGGAGCGGCTAACGATCGAAGGGAAACAACTAACGATAAGAAAATCGTGAGCTAGTGCATTCATGATTTGTCTCCCATATATCACGCCTTAATTTTCACGATTATGTCCCTTTCACCGTAAATTTTTCACCAAATTTTTTTTTTTTCCCTCTCTCTCTCTCTCTCTCTCTCTTTCTTTCTGCTTTTATTGAAGGATAGTGTATATAAAGGTTAGGAGATGATGTATTGGTCGTCGATTTGGGTTAACAGAATTATAGTGGTGGTGGTTATAGTGATGATAGTGGTGGTGGTAGTGGTGGGGTTGGTGGTGATGGTAAAAGTGCTGCTGCTGATAACTGATGACAGTCAACAGAAATAATGGAATAAGAAAAAAAAACTTTAAGCAAAACAGGATATGAAAGGTTTATGATAATCATAATGTCCATATATTTATATCCAATACATAGAGTGTTCGCAAATCCCTATCCCCGGACATGGTTCGTCTCGGTTTTGAGTGTGGTTTTTTTTTTTTAGTATACGAGTTGGTTCAAATGTGACAAAAAATCTGGCAACCCTGAATCACAGATTTATATCGAAAGTAAAAAGAGCTGACTGCAGGATTACCGCTGTTGATAATTTTGTGCCCAGAATACAGTTAACTGTGTCCAGTTTATAGCTTTAGCACAAGAGTTTGCTCATTCTGGCTAGCGTACCTCTTAAGAAATGCATAAATCTAGACTAGTCTAGGGCTAGAGCACCATCAATTTTGTATTTGTTAGCAGGTCCAGGGTCTAAACGTCAACACTGACTAGACCAGCCACTAGGCCTAGTCTATCTGGTCTAGTCTAGAGTCTAGATTTAGACTAGTCTAGTCTAGAGTAATTTAGACTGTCACTCACACTGTCACTGTGTCAGAGTCGGAAGGATTTCCATATGTGGTAACTCCTACAACTACGGTCAGTACCTTAATTCCGAATAACGTACTAATACAACCCTAACCCTAATCCTATCCCCCTAACCCTAACACTGATGCCCATCGAGACAGGAGCATCAGTCGAGGCGAGCATAACTCCTTATCGCCAGTTGCCACATATGGAAATCCTCCCTCGGAGTCTATAAATCTAGCCTGGACTGAAGACATTTAGACTAGACTGTAGATCAATCTAGCCTAAATTGACTTACTTGTCTAGGTTTCGACACCTGATCTAGTTCAGGCTAGCTCTGTATTTAAATGGAGCACAGAGAAATGAATAAATCTTGATAAAAGCAAATTTTAGCGTAGCCCCAAGTAGCGCTGGGCAGGTATCCATTCCCTGTGATACTTTGTAATAGTGTATTCAATCTGCAGTACTCTTTGAGTTTCATTTGTTCTCCCTAAGTAAGACTCACTGACACCATTTTAATTCATTTAAATTTAGTCTTACTTCTTAGTAGGGGTGTAGCTATTTGGAAATCATTCCAACTTCTGCCTCTACTAATTCTAGGCAACCCCAGAGGTTGACCAGTTTACTATTAGCTTCTCTTCTCAGTCTATCTGGTTTAAGATTTCAGTCTTCTGATACACCTTAAAAAGAATTGCAACCAGAATCGCTACCTGCTCAGCACCACTTGGGCTGCTTAATAGCACTTTTACAAATAGCTTAAATTAACAAGGATGATTGTCTAAGTTTTATTGCATCAGGGAAGATCTTTTTTTTGTAAAGTTTCCACATTGCATTTTCGAAGCTTTGGAACATTTTTCATCATCTGGGCATCCACTGTAGACCGTAGTGTTTATTTCTAAACATTTTTATTTGCCTCTATTCATTGGACAGACTAAGGTCAGAAGCCCATCCCACATCAGTCCTTACAAACAACAATAGAATAAATCGCTCATGAGCTTTCCCCTCCCTTCTAGTCCCATGTCTGACCTTACAAACAACAGTAGAATAAATTGATGAGTTTTCCCCACCCTTCCAGTCATGGGACTTGGAAGTTGGGAGAAGTACTTAACTGTAAGACTTAACGGCATGCTCTTGTTCCCCAGTCACCCCATGAGCCTATGAGAGGATGACAGTATCATTCACCATGGCATTGAAATGTTTCACATTTGAAAATGTTTGTTACAAAAACTTTTCAAAATCTGAAACTTACTAAATTACAAAACACTTGCAAGATTCTATGCCTGTTGCAAAATGTGCCTTGCATTAAACTTTAAACATTTGCAAATCCCAGTTTCCGTGCAATAGGATTCATTTTAATTTAAAATACCCAGTTAATCTAAAAGGATTTGCATGGTGATTCAATTTTTGTTTAACTGACCTCCATTGTATATGAAGCCACAGCTTACTACTGTATTTGATAAGAATCGGCATCAAGTAATGCTCCTCTCTCACTTATAAAGTTTATGAAGTTGGACTATCTATAAAATCAACTCATGGTTCCCTATCATAGTGAACAGACAGAGATGAGTTTAGATTGTGTTCTTGCAACTTATGTTAAGCAGAAATTGCATTATCATGTGTGGTTTCAGCTTTCACTGACCTGACTGGCTGTCAGACTTTAGAAGGTGCTGACAATAAAGTGGCAACACAATGAAAATTTTAACGTGGAACATCAACGGAATCCGTGCAATCAAGGGGAAAACCACTAAAAAGCTGCTGGACTCACTCCATGCAGACATTATCTGTTTCCAGGAGACTAAAGTGACTCGTAAGTAAAAGAAGTGCCATGAGTGTTATCTTAAAAATATGGCAAGAAATTGAAACTCTTTATTTAAAATCAGATGAAACATGCCATATCAGTTATCCCAGGCTGTGATGAGGATAGCTCTTCCATTGGGATGGAAAGTTTCCTATCCTAATTTTACAAAATTGAAAAGAAAGCTTAATCTGTTTGCTTTAGTCCATTCCTCAATTACATTTATTTTTTTTTCAAATATCTTAAATGTTGGTCCATCTTCAGATATTGCTATTACATTCTTTGCATGTTGAATCAACTCTTAAAAATTCTGTACCCCCCTGACTCTCAGGTGACATGCTGGATGAGCCAACAGCCATTGTTGAAGGATATGATTCTTACTTCAGTTTTTCAAGGAAGAGAACCGGTTACTCAGGTATATGTATGAACATTATGAGCTATGCAAAGACTTCATGCAAAGAATGAAACAACTGCAGGTCAAATCAGCCCTTGGTAACAGTTGTAGCTCCCAGAATAGCCCTGGAAAGTTCCTTGATTCAAAAAATTTCACTTTATGAAATCTAAGAGAAGGACATTGTATTATGCATGAGTCTAAAATACCATCCTCAAAAATTGATAAAAAGTATGCAAACTGAAAGCTATTCTGCAGTGGAACTTTGAATGGTCAGACTTATTTTTTTTGAAAACTCAGTGTGTGCACTCAGATTACTCAGAATGGTTCTTTTTTAAGTAAATGAAAATTTTTTTAAAAAGTTATCAGCAGTTTGCCAGCAAGGATAGGCAGTTTTTGCTGACTGAGTTATTTTTATGCTTGCTACAACCAATATGATCGGTAAATGTCACAAAGAAAATCACAGTCTTAGCATAAAAAAAGCACCAAAGCTTGAGATTGGCATTATTTCCTTGTGTTGGCTATAATACAGTTTTTTCCATCTCTTGAGATGCAAACTGCCTTTGACAGTGATGATATTTTGCATTTTACTCTCAAACGATATAATTGTTAAACCACTCCCAAGATTTTTAGTTCAAGATTGCTTTAAATGAAATCATACAGAAATGCAAGTCTGAATATCCTGCTAAAGCTGTTTTTAATGGAAGGGCACTTACTGGGTTTTAGAAAGAAAATTATACATGAAACACCATCATTGCTTGTCATTATCCTCAGGGACAGCCAACTATTGTAGCTACAAGACAGCCCCCGTAAAGGCAGAAGAAGGCCTTAGTGGGAGATATTCCAGTGAGAATGACAGCATCATTAAGTGCTATGGAAACGCAGACAGTTACTCAGATGAGGATCTGCATGCATTGGATTCTGAGGGGCGATGTATCATCACTCAGCATCACATCAGGTGATTGCATAGGTGTCATTGGGGAAGATGTAGCAGAGCATTTCTGTCCCACCAAAAGCATTAGTGACAGGCTCAGTTAAATAGCGGTGAATACCCGCAAAGTCAGCCTTTTAGCTATCATTTGCATTTTTTAAATGATACTTCTTTGAAAGACGTAAGTTAAATGTTGTTTGATAGCTGAGACAGGGAACGATTTGTATCTGCAGAGGCTTTTCTTACTTTACATTCGTACAAAGGATGTACAAAAAAACTGAAGAACTTTTAGACATTGAAGTTTTAGCTCGAAATGATAATTTTAAGTTCTTAATTTCTTAATTCCATACAACAGAGTCGGAGCTGAAAAGAGCATGGTGAGTTTAACATAAAGGCTGATCAGCAAAGCAATTTATTATGTGAGCAGAGAGGAAAGTTTTAAGTTTATTTTGCCCATTGATTATGCAAGTTACAGTCATCCAGCTGAATTGTTTTGTTTTTTCCCCACATAGTAACATTTCATTCCATTGAATTTTTAAGAATAATTACTTATTGATATAATTATAAAGCAAGTATTTATCAGTTAGTTAGCCTTTTCTCATGGCAGAGGATAACAGAAAATTAGATTTTTCAAAAGAGTAATTAAGCTGGCTTTTAAAAAAAAAAATTCACATTTATTAATGTTGATGCCTATAGATTTGCTCTGAATGTTCTGCAATTTGTGTTTTATGTCTTTCCAGAAAAGATGTGTGATTTTAATGCATTTGAATTTCCAAAGTACAAATCATACTCATTTTTGCTGCAGATTACCAGACAATAGTGTGAAAGATGTGGCCATAATCAATGTCTATGTTCCAAGAGCTGGAGACAGGGACGACAGACTGCAGTTCAAGCTGAAATTTCTCACCTTATTGCAGAGCAGGGCTGAGGCATTACTGAGGCAGAAACTGTAAGCATTTCTTTCTCTCTTGCTAGTATGGGATGTCTGGGTAAAAATTTTCAGAATAATAAGGATATGAATTACCAGGAAATCATTTATTTATTGGCTTTTTTCTCTAGCCCAGTCATTTGTAAAATATGTTCCTTTCTTGGCATCTATTATAGATGTTTTCCAAAAACAGATTTCAAAGTCAGCAACACTGTATGTGGCACAGGTAGTCAAAGAGGTTGAAGAGTGATCTGGAACAAGGGATAGTATGTTATGCTATATAGGTAATTATTGCACATATTCTGAACTACTGACAAAGTGACATATCATTACATGTAGCATCTCCTTGTATCATATTTTATCTCCATTTAATTACGACATTGTTAAGGAACAAGAAACACTGATATGACTAAAGACAGGGTTAATACACATTGTAAAAAATTTTTTTCAAGACTTTTTCAAGACTTTCCAAGACCTAAATTTTAAAATTCAAGACTCTTATCGATATGACCTGAAAACATTTTCCCATGATGATGACGAAATTCAGAGCTGCCAACCTCCAAAACTCGGTTTTCATATTCCAGGCATCAAAAATTCATATTCTGACCCTGATTTTCATACTCATACCGGTGCAGAAAAATAATTTCGCGAAATTTAAATGAATGTCTCCTTATTTGGCTGTTTAGTCATACATGTACTTATTACGCTTGTAGATAGCTACTGTTTCCGTATCACACTAAGAAGCTTTTCTTCAACTTTAAGCTGAGGTAATGGGAGTCACTCACTGTGGTAAAATAATATACTTGACTATCAACAGCTCTTTCCAAATCCTTTTCATATTCCTGTAATCTAAGTGCTATTTGATAAGGTGAATTCTTCCTTTTAACTAAAAAAAAATCCCCTTCCTCCAAAATTTAAAAAAAACAAACAAAAAACTGATAAGATATGTAAGATGCTGGCAATAATAACACAAGATAGCCCTCATTTTGTAAGACAAGTTTATACAAAAGAAACATGTTCTTCACATAATTGCTGCTAAACTTGAAATTCTAGACCATCAGAGGACAGACTGTAGCACTTTACTATGCCCACTAAGGAAAATTAAATCATTTATAATTTTATATCCTGCTAAAATTTTTTCCAGAATGTCATCTGAGACCTTGAACTGCATTAATAGCAGTAAATGTACCCAAGTGTTAAGTGCTCATATTCATATCTTAAATTGCTCTCAGTCTCAGATTTAAGCATGTCATCTGCTGGTAGAGCAGGAAAGAGAAATCCATCTAGTCTAGAGCTAGCCCTAAACTTTCCAAACTAGGGCTTTGAAAGCCGGCTCTGTCATATCCTAGATCTAGTCTAGAACTAGTACAGTAAAGGTAATTAACCTTGGCCCTGAAGCCAACACTAAATAGTAGTACACTATGCTCATCCCAAATGTAGGTCATCTAATGCCCTGAGGGCCTACAGTATACACTAACAGACCAAATGAAACATAGCCTACACAGGTAATGTTGTGTAGACACTCTGGGTATGGAACAATGCATACGCATGACGGGATTCGTCGGGCATCAAAGTAAAACCCCAAACGCCGCAAGGTTGTCTGGAGATGGGTTGACCAATAGCATAAAGCCTCATGTGGCTGGTAACCTTGACTGGTATCTTTGTAAGAGACTTCTAGTTTCAACTAAACTTCTTCTGGATCTAGCAATTTTGGTATGCGGCCGGGAAATAGACCAAGCATACATGCCCAACGGTGCCGGCGAAAGCGAAACTAAAAAACGCGCGCCAGCATCGATACTGCTGTGTACTCTACCGCAAAACGGGATGCCAGTATGTATACTGTACTGTACTCTACGATTTTCAATCGTTTGTTGTGAGACTCAAGTAGTCGGGGCACGATTCCGTTTCCGGAAAAATTACTATCGATCCGCCGGTGTAGTCGCAATTTCGGTTGGCCGCTCATACATCGCGCGTGAAATTCAAGACTTTTCAAGACCAAGAGGTCAAAAAGGTGCTATTTTCAAGACTTGATTTTTAATTTCAATATTCAAGACTTTTCAAGACTGCGTACGGACCCTGTAAAGATTAATGCCCATTGTTTCTTTTTAAGGTTTTACATAAACCTTAGTAGTCTACTTTCACTCATAGCATTACGACCTGCTTGCTCTTCCAGGTGGTGATTTATATGAACCATTGTGTATTTACCAGATTACCTGCGTTCACCTGCCTGCAATATTTACCCTCTTGTATCATAATAATGATTTTAAAAGATTTTTTTTTTTTTTGTATTGTCTATGTTGATTTTGACAGAGTTGTGCTCTTGATATGGTATTTACAATAAAGCAAAGGGTGTTTAGTTCTGCCCAGGCTGGTAATAAAGACCCAAGTTAATTATATTTTTGACTATGACTGCTACAGAATTATAGAGCACACTTGTTAATAATATGGCATTATTTTAGTACTGTTTTTTATTATCATTATTAAACACAAAATTCATCTAACTTAGGCTTCTCTTTTGACTAAAATTTGGCTGTCTTGTTAGTGCCAGCCTACAGCTTTGCTATCATCCTATCTTCACATGTTGCAGATCCTCAGATTGCCAGCTTGGTTTTGTTTTAAGATAAGATAGATACAATTTTATTGTCCTTGATGACACATTGTCTTGTTTATCTTTATATATAATACAGAGATTAACAACTTAATATCTTAAACTCAGACCAACACCCCCCTCCCCCTCCCCCACACATATATGTACACACACTACGTCCAAAGATATATCATACCAAATGAATAGTTGATAATGAATGAACAGGGGTATCTTTCTCTGTTACATTTGATTGGTCTTGCTCGACCTGATGTTAATATGGGGCATGAGGGGAAGGGTGGATTCTTTCATGATATTGCTTTATCTTCTGATATACATTACCTTCTTTTTATTTTGGTTCATCAGCCATGTGATTATCCTTGGAGATCTGAATTTGTTCCACACAAAAATGGACCTGTGTGACCCACTAGAGGAAGTAGGTGAACTTGTATTACTCTATCCCTACAGAAAATTGCATTTGAAACCCCTAAAATTTACATCAAGAATGGCAAAATTGTCATGCAAAGGATGGTAATGTTTGTGCCAAAATCTGCATAAATTTTGCAAATATTGGCTCGTAACTCTGTTATATTTACCATCACTTTGCTTTGTTTACTACCATACTGTGGCAAAATTGTAGAAATGGAACATGTTTTCTCTGTTCCTGTTGATGGAATATTATGACAATGGCAGAAAAAAGTGCATTTTTCAGCCAAAATCAGGCAAATTTTGCACCAAATGTGCAGAAAATGACAAAATTTGTGAGAATTTGCAAAATTACAGCAAAGCAATAAAAAAAAATGCAGAAATTTGCGACCACGAATTTCTGTGGGACAGATTACCTTAGTTAACAAAAACTTGTGATTACTTTCGTGAAAATCGTTTTCAATATGCAGGTGTGCATTTTCTTTTTTAAATCTTTTCCTTTTTTGTCTTTTTACTCAGAATGAAAGTGGATAGGCAGGTGTTGTTTTATGTTCTTGCAGTGCAACACTTTGTTGAGCTCAGATTGGCTTCAAGAGTTGTCAAAACATATCATATCACTAGAGTGTGTGGTGAAATTTTGCTTTTTCTGTGTGGTAATTTCCTGAGAGGACTGTACTTGTGTTAAGCTTAAAGGGAAGAGGGCAAATAGTTCTATGATATGTTTGAGTCAGTGGTAGTATCTTCAGGTAGGACTTGTTTCTCATGTATGACAGATTTTTGACAGACCAAATTTTAGTGATCTGATGATACAGTCATATTTACAAATATGTGGCTTGAAAACATTCCAGTACTTGGCTTCTGTTCTTTCTCCACATTATACAGTCTGATTTTACAACAAGGCCTAGTCGCAAATGGATGGATCAGATGCTACAGAAATGTGAACGTGATCCAAACCTCTCAGCAGTTGAAAGAAGGCTCAGTGAGGTGTCTCTTCCAGGTCTTGAAGGGGGTCACTTCAGCGATGTTTACAGAAGCCTCCATCCTGACCAGGAGTGTGCTTTCACCAACTGGTGTACCAGCAGAGATGCCAGGAGAGCCAACTATGGTCGGCGTTTGGACTACATTCTTGTTGACACTGAACTCGCTCAGCATGTTGTGAGCTGTGACATCATGGCAGAGGTGGAGGGTTCGGACCATTGCCCTGTTATTGTGACTTTGAACTGTGAACCTGTTCTCTCATCCACCTGCCCTCTTCTGTGTTCAAAATTTTTGCCAGAGTTCAAAGGTCAGCAACAAAAACTGTCCTCCTTTTTTACCAAAACAGCAAAGCAAGAATATAAGTCAGAGGAGTTTCAAGAAGCTGAAATGATTTCCTCAAGCCCAGAAGATGCTGTTTCCAGTTCCCTTCTCAAGAAATCAGAAAGTTTACCTTCCAACTCTCCTGTATCGAAGGAATCTGTAAAAGGAAATGTATCAAGCGGTGCAAAATCAAACAGTACTGGAACATTCCATGAGAAGGCCACCCTGAAAAGAGCGACAAGTGCTGTCAACAAGGGAAGTAACAAAAAGGCAAAGACAAAGCAGGATGATACTGGATCAAAGCAGATAAGCTTGACCTCATTTTTCACTAAGGTTGGCACGTCTAAAGAAACCATTGCCAAGAAGGACTCTGATCCTGCTTTGGTTGCGAATACTGTTTCCAGGAAGGTGGGGAAAATCGGCAATGGTGGTAAATCATCAGATTCTGTAACTTCGCCACATGAAAGTGACAGTGGCAAGTCACCCTCATGTGATAATTCAGATGTTACCATCATTCCTTCAGGGAGCTATCATGGTTCTTTAGATTCCTTGAGTTGCAGTTCATCACAGCAGTCGGATGCCTCAGTACCAAGCAGTGATGATGCTGAATTTCCTAATGGGATTACCAACGCAGCTTCTTCTACCACAAATACTACCACCACCATTATCGTCAAGAACACACCAGCTGCTACCACCACTACAAACTCTGTCACAACAGCTGCTTCTACCACCAGCAGTCAGGCATGGAAGTCTTTGTTGAAAGGACCTGCCCCACCCCCACTGTGTCCTGGTCACAAAGAGCCCTGTGTGCTGAAGACAGTGAATAAGAAAGGACCTAACAAAAACAAACAGTTCTATATGTGTAATCGACCAGAGGGTGCTCCTGGAAACCCAGAATTCAGGTGTAATTATTTTCGTTGGTTAAATGAAAAAAAGAAGAAAACCTAAATTTACATGATGTTTTTTGGCACAATAGAGGGTTCTATTTTTGCACATGGCATTGCTTTGAATGCTTCTTGAACCTGCAATGCCAGCAAATTTTGTAGGCATTATTCTAGGACACTCTAGGTTTAGGCTTTCAGGCAGGTTAGAGATAGGGTTACAGAAGAAGCAGGAAATTGGGATAGTCCCTTCATATTATCATCGTCTCTGAACCCATTCACGTAGGCATTCCACAGCATTGGAATGGCTTTCTAAGGGATAACAAAATTAAATGATCTGTATTAAAACTTCTGTATTAAAACTTATGGACACAGGGTGCATCAGCTGCAGACAATTTAGAAAGGCACAGCAGTGAAGATTTTCCTTGCAAAACTAGACAGCAACACTGCTTACCTGCCTTTTCTAAACCTGCCCAGAACTCTGAACCAAACTCTAAGCAGCAGTAAGCAGGAGTGCTCTGGAATATTGCTGAGGAAAACAGTCAGTCAACAAGGTATTTGCAGTGCCAGTGTCAGGCAGCACAAGTATGTTGTAAGTTAAACTTTAGGTTTATGTTTAAGAGCAAGGTAATGGGACTGGGACTCTCCCAAGGGCCTTTGTTGATGACTAGGGGCAAGGGTTTAACCCTGGAAGTTCGGCAAATTTCTTAAACTAAGTTAAGAAGCTGAAACACCCTTGAATGTAGGCACACTGATTGACGGAAAGGGTAGCATGCCATGTTCAAATGCAGCCCTTTTGTTATCACTTAAGACATTTAGAAAGGATTTGTTAGACGGAAAATAATAGCAGGTAGGTTGTTCTGTCAAAGGAAGTAAAGAGAGGTTTAGTAATTCCTTGTGAGGATATTGATAAAGAAAAAATTGTAGAATAACTTTGTGTGAAAGATGGAGAAGAGCAAATTTGTAGAATGTGAGTAAAATATGAAATGTTGCATTTGGATTTGACTTATGCCTAAAAATGTAAGTATGAAAGTTGGAGTGATAGTGAAATGTCACTTCTCCAGTATTCCAAACTATGACAGCCACAAGAAAACAAAAACAGTTTTGCTTTTTTTTTTGTTTTTTATTTAAAAACCTTCACAGGTCTGAAAGTATAGTATGTACAAAAGTCAAAATCATGTTGTCAAATTAATTTATGCATTACAGCATACTGTATATAAAACAATTAGTCAGTAAATAAACATTTTAAATACATTTCAGCATTTTCTATTGGTCATTATATCAAAGATGATATTGTGATCAACAATTCAAGTATGGAGAATAATGGAATGTTGGACATACTGTGATTAATATTTCAAGTACTGTGTGTAACGGAATGTTGGACAACCATGTTAGGCAATTTGTCAGTGTTGATGTATAAAGTCGTATACTACAAACTAGATCGCATGCAAATTTTGGTATATTTTCATTCAGAATTTAAGAATGCTCTATGCATAGGCACAAAAGATAAAACAACAATTTTATGAGAAACTGGATCTCTTTCTATGCTAAGGTTATATGTGTTACTGAATTTAGCCAAACCTCATTAATGGGGAATATGATACTATATATCAACAAGGACAAAATATTACACAACCAATAAAATTTATCAGCTGCTGTATTGATCACAAGACAATGGCACCTTGCAGATAATAAAACATATGAAGGTCCTCTGCACACCTTGCCAGGGTACAATCTATGTCTAATAAAACAATCTTTAGAAGATATTTATGCAGTATAGTAATGCACTTTGGCCTGGTTTTGACAGCTATATTGTACAGCATTGGAATGTCTTCTAATGGATGACAAAATTAAATGATCTGTATTAAAACTTCTGTATGTATATATGGACACAGCCTGCGTCAGCTGCAGACAATTTAGAAAGGAATAGCAGTTAAGATTTTCCTTGCAAAACAAGACAGCAACACTGCTTACCTGCCTTAGTTTAAGGAAAGTATGGAGCAAACTGAGGCTTACAAGAGCGATGTTAAGCTTCCACTGGATTTTTCTAAAGCCATAAAGAAAGTTATAACATACGAGGGAGCACAAGTAATGCGGACACGCCTAGTATGTAAACATGGATACTAAGTACAGTATTTTATATTCCGAGTTTTACTAAGGATATGTGGATGGTTAATGTGTATTTCTGTAAATAAGTACCTTTTTGGTTAGTCCCAATGTGTATGCATTATCCACTAAGGAACTTTGAAACAGAAAGAAGTAATTTTCTTTTCTTTTATATTTTCATGACTCTCATATAAAACAAGATACAGTATTAAGCTCATTACTGATTTGAATGATTCCATTAAGAAGCTCTGAATACACTACTAAATCATTTTTTAAATACAAATACACTTACTGACTTTTAAGAAAAACAATCATATATTTCAGTTATTCTTTATATCATTATAGAAGTAAAAATTATTGTTAGACTATCTGATGCATATGCATATGAGTGTAACCATCTTTACAACAGATTTCCAGTCACAGAAAGCATCAATCAGCTTATTTACATGTAATACAGATAAAGCATCGAATGATATGTAAAATAGTGGAAATCTTGAACATGTAATAAACAGGAACATTTGTTCTGAGGTATAAAAAGTAACTGAATTATATAGGCCTACTACACTGCATCAGTAGTGTGAAGAAATTAATTAAATGTGTGCATAAGAATGTATCTGAAGTTTGCTTTGAGAATTATTTTGCATCTGTAATAATTACATTCTGCTACTCATTTGATGGAAAATGTCTGTGTGAAAAGTCTTAAAAGTTTGTGAGATATCACAACCTTATTTTTTTTTTTCATAAATGAAGTAATTGACAGTTGGATGCAAGCAAACAATAAATATTTCATTCAGTTCACAAATACTAGTATCTTTGTTGCTGGACATTCGTGCTGCTACTGTTGAAGGAAGTTGCCAGTGAAACTCGCTATACATAACCCTTTAGCATCTGAATGAGTAAACAGTCAAACACAGGAGTGCTTTATCAAATGTCAATGATAATTATGAACAGAGGGACTTCCTACTAACTGAAATGACAAACGGTAGATTTTACAGCTTGAGCATCTGTATAAGAATTTATAAGGTATGTGTGTATCAAAGAATGGGTCATACCACCTTCTTCACTTACTATTGTACAAACATAATGCTGTGTGTAGCAGACTGGGATATGCAGTCATGCAAATCAAACCACTACCACCACAGGTGCATGCTTGAGCAATACTATGCTGACATAACAAAAGGTTATGCTCAGAATTTTTTTACATGACACATTTATTTAGAAAAGTTTTTCTTCTGAGGTGTTCTCAGGACATGTCAAAAAGATACATGTATGCTAGTGGTGGTTTGCTCCAGGAACGTCTTCACATATTGACCGCTGGGCTCCCCAGCTTTGGTTTCAAAGGCGACCTTCAC
The DNA here is from genome assembly GCA_033807755.1 of Ellobium chinense. Classification (NCBI taxonomy): domain Eukaryota; kingdom Metazoa; phylum Mollusca; class Gastropoda; order Ellobiida; family Ellobiidae; genus Ellobium; species Ellobium chinense. The sequence continues at coordinate 302,763 of JAWQUT010000589.1, read as the reverse complement.
TGGTCAGCTGAGACTTTCTTTCTCACTGGTCAGACCTTCTTTCTGAAGTTTTCCAAGTGTGGGCACTTTTAGAGATTGTGGCACTGGATCTGCTCCCCTCCACACTCACAGTCCATCTCTTGACATGGCATATAAAATTCAAGGTAAAAAAAAAAATCATCCTGTGCTATCTCATGAAAATTATTTTCTCACAGTACAGGGTCTACAAGTATTCAGCTATCAAATATTCATTCCTTCTATTCAATATCCACGTAGGCAGATGCATAATGCTGAATTCCATAAATTGGGTCAAATGCAAAATTTGGTATCAGTCTGTCCTGAATTTTAGGCCATTATGATGACAGTACTGGAACTCGTACACAAGCTCAAAACTTTGAGGATGTAATATTTTATGAGGAAATAAGGTCTCTTCATGCCAAGTTGCATGTAATCCCGGTTTTCTCCAAATTGGTATTTTACATAGATGATACATACCATACTAACTATGTAAATGCAATATAAAGTGTAGAGACACAATATGTATTCTTAGAAATTACATTATGAGACACCGAAGATCTGAGCCAGAGTGAACAATATAATGATGTGGACCATTATTTTGTGGAATAATGATAATTTTGCAGATAAATGAACATGTAGCAACCCCCAGGTCAGATAACTTCACTTCAAAGTTGAAATGAAATCTGTCCAACCATCCTACAATTGCAGGTGCTCAAATCTAAATGTAAACTGACCACTCTACTTTAGAATGAGCAGTAAATTTCCACACTTTCACAGGGATTCATTTAAAATCTGATGTATGGCGTCAGTCATTCACAGAAAGTTAAGATGGACAAAAGACATCAAACAGTGTAAATGTAAAAATCTATTACTGTGTAACTACAAGACAATATTAAAATTTAGTGGTCCCAATTCTGCATGATCCTAGTTTAATTTGTGCAAGTATTCTGTTGTAAAAACTGCACTAATTCATTCAGTTGAAAACAACTTCACAACTATGTGCCATAGGTTACAGTAAAATCTACTTAATCACATGCTGCATACACACATTTTCATTTAACAGCAACATTTCTCAGAACACAGAATAAATTTATGCACTGAATGCCACCTAGACTACCAAACAAGCCCACAAATATGGTGATGATGCTGACGATAGTGACAGTGATGACAAAACTGTCATGGTTATGCAGAGAGGGGTGGACTTGATTGATATGCCTTTTGTTGTGGATAGGCGTCACAAAAGTAATGAATACTTTCTAATGGCATTCAGATAAAAAGTTGAAATCAAACAGTATCACTTCATCACACCCACCATTTAATGGCAACTTTCTCTCTTAGTCCCACGAAGCTGGGAATATGTGAAGTTGATTGTATTCAGTATGGCCACACACAAATCTCACCAAGATAACATTGTTCACAAATCCATAGTTTCAGATTCAAAGAGAAAGGCATTGTCATTTACAGCTCCTCTTTACATGTGCGCATTAGAAGTACTGAATATATACATTCTAGATATTATGTTTAAATTGTGAGAAGTCAAGACACATCTGCTCTGATGTGTCATAATAAAATTACAGAGCTTTAGGATTTCAACAAGTCCTCTATACTGCTCTCTACATATGTGCACTAACAAAACACAGTATAGAGAAATCAATGGATACCATACACACTTGTTCATCACATTCAAGACACAATAAATTGTTGATCTAACATTCCAAAACCACAGGCATTTATTATAATTATCTTGTTCTTTCCCACCAGTGATACACATTCTTTAAACTTGTTTGGAATGATTTTGACAATCACTAACACATTTTCAAAACTTAAACTTTATTTACCAAATAAAAGTTCAGAACCCAACTTAAAATTCAGCAAGCAGGAAAAAGCCACCTTGACAGGTGATTTCCCAAGTAAAATAGGTAGGACTACAGTCAACTCAATAATAATTCAGCTTCAATGCATGAAATTCATGGCATCTTACTGCTACAGCTTAACAAATTGGTCTCTCATGTTAGCAATTTAACTGTTCACTGCACCAACTGAATTTAGTGTGAGGATAAGGAGATCTCAAACTTCAATCACTGTTGGCATTTCTCATACATATATCAAGGCTATTATGCCAGACTTATCTGGGCTACACATGATATATATTACATGGCTCTTATACTTTATTCTGACATAAGAAAGCTAATGTGCCTTCTTTCTTCGATAAAATTAAAACTAAGCCATTTTTTTATCGTGATTCAGTCTCTCACCAGATTTTGGAGAATATGTTTGAGTATTCTATGAATTTCTTTCCTCCAATGCTGCTTGGCATATTCACATCCAATAAATCTCAATGTCTGTTACAAATAACTTTATATATATGATCAGGCTAAAGTAATCAACTAAATGTAAAGAGTTTTGCAAAAGTTAAAGAATTCTTTAAGGATAGCTAAAACTACCACTAAATAAGGATAACAGCTCAAAGACAGAGAGTAAATTCAGAAGGAGTTAAAAATTCATGACTTGATGTCAAATCAAGTACAGTATACAGATGTCAAAACTTCATGACTTGATGTCAAAACAAGTATATATTACCTCTTCGTACCTCTACAATCATCCTTACTGTATAAAAGAAACTATACAAAATATACAATACATAACTTTAAATCTATACAAAACACTTCTCAGCATAATCCGCACTGCATTTTGCATACACAAACAGTGCTGCCATGCAAAAATTAAAACTTTGGTTAGTATCTACACCTAGAAAGGCATAACACCTCTCATGCTCTGTAGATCTATCACAACAATTAGATAGAGGCCCTGCAGATCTAGAACAACAATAAAAATGTTCATCTTCTCATGTACTCAATGCCACTATCCAGTGGCATGTCTGGCTCCTCCAGCCGAGCCCCTCCTGATCTGTGGCTGCCTGCTGAGCTGGCATGGGAATTGCTGCGTTCATCAAGAGGAGTGTATCCCCTCCGCACCAGGTAAGAATACACTGGTGGGTCAGTGGGCTGAACTTGTTGTCCACGTGGTTCTGCTGCAGCTGCTCCTCGAGGCTCCTGTGGGTAGCCAGGTGGAGGATATGCTGGGACCATTGGAACTGGTTGAAACTGAGGACCAGCCATTACAGGTACAAACTGACCAGGTGGATACGCACCATAAGGCACTGGTTGCATCTGTGGTGGAGGTGGCTGCTGCTGCTGAGGACGATTTGAGCGTGAAGGACCAGCTTCGTCCCTGGAATCTTTGCGTCGGTTTTTATGTGGCTTTGCTTTGTGCCTTCGAGCTCTGGCACCACGGTCCCGGCTAGAGCGACCATCATCACTCTCACTCTCTTCCTCAGACTCTGTCTCCGATGGTGTTCGAGATCGGGATGATCTTGACCTGCTTGATCTTGAACCTTCTGATGAAAGGGGCCTCTTCTTGGTAGAGTAGTCACTACTGGAGACATCAGATTCCTCCTCAGAGCTGTGCTCAGATGGGTGATCACTTATAGCCTCTTCATAAGATGGAGGGCGTCTGTTCCTAGTGTTGCCAGTCCTGACTCGTGGAGTGATGACCTTCTCCACAAAATGATCGGGGTCATCCTCCGGCTCCGTGAATGAAGCATTGTTGGATACATACCTTGGCCTAGCTCTCTCTTTCTCTTCATTCATAAGACGTCTTTTCTGGAATGCATCATCTGTGAACAGAGGAGATATATAATAAAATGACCAGATGAGTTACCTTAGATATTTGACGACTGACATGAAAAAAAAAATGCAGTGCTTTCCAATGGTATCCAATCTCAGTTAATAAACTGACATACTCCTGCTTCTGCCACTTTTTGAGGTCCTGAGTGCTAGCTTTCTGTTCTCTCAATCCTGTCAGCACATCATCCCTTTAGTCTTAGCCCAAACAATCTATTTTTAATCCCACTGTGCACAGCTCAAAATAATGATGAGTAAAATAACGTTAGTGCTTCTTTTAGAGAGACTGGGTTTATGTTATTTCACAATGTCAGCACCGGCCTCTATATCTGAGCCAGTTAGAGCCTATAACATCACTGCCAATCTTATTACTATGTTATGCAGTATTACCTCAAGCTGCTGATAAGAGGTTTTAATGTTATATATCCAGTTTACAGCATGCAAGTCAAAGAGATCAAAAATATTTACTGGCAGCATTACTAACAAAGTTTCAAACAATGCTGTGCAAGCCTATAAAGAGTTTTCAATGTCATAGATCATCACTTTTGTGCCTTGATTTCTGTCTTGAGTATTTAGGAAGTGAACTGACTGCATTAGCCTGGTTCTGAATGTGCCTCAATTTCTGACCTTTGCCAGTCTGGAAAACTCTTGTACAGCAGGTTAAATAATTTACCAAAAAATAAACCTTAGACAGGCATTTCAATGATGCAGAATACATGAGCCTGTGGGTCCTGACTATGACCTTCATTGCACAGTTACTTCCTTTTTTTTTTTAGTTAGGGAAACTTTGTTTTGTTAGGTGTCTTGCATTATGATGAAAGATATAGTTCCACTATGCATAGAGCACTCACAAGATGACTTTAACACATACAGCCTGGCCTCCTTTTTGAAATGATTAGGCAACCCTTTTACACACGGAGACCAAAACTAAACTCACCAAATTAAAAACATATAAGAAACAGAATTACTATTACATAGATACATGATATTTACATTCTAACTAAAAGCAAAATGAATGAACAATGGTAAACCATAATGAAAACAAGAAATGCACTATAAATTACAAATGAATTTGAACTAAGGCAGTGTGATAATGCTGCAACTAAAGCCACGCTCAAAGCATGACAGTGCTCATGAGAATACCAATGAAGGTAAATGATTATTTAGAAGTTTAAATAAATCACAGATGTTTACACAGCAAAAGCAACAAGTATTGCATGCTATTCTGAATCATGCCTGAGACCCAATTTCAAACATAAAGAAAAGAAACAAACAGGAGAACAGATAAATGAGAGAAACTCAGGAAGCTGAGGCATTTAAGTAAAAGGAATAAGCAGCCAGTATTAGGCAGATCTGTAAATGAATATGTTAGCAAAAACCTGGTAACAGAATTGCAGTGATGATACATGAAGACTACGAACCAGTCTAGATATGTTTAGTCAAGTTATGATGGGTACCAATTATCTATGTTATATCCTTCTATAATATGCTAACTGGAAGAAGGATGCGGGCTAGACAAATTATGATGAGAGAACTGGGGGAGGAACGAGGGATGTGTCCACACTGAGCCATTTTCACTTCTTGAGAATTAATATTCAATCAAATTGACTGTGATAAGATCTCAGTATACACAAAGTGCTTTTAAAAACTAAAGCAACATATGAAAGATACTCAATCAATCTGGCCTGAAGCACTGTGTAAGCCACCATGTGGACAGCTCTATGCAACCTCGAGTTGACAGATGAGAATGAATGATTAAAATTGTTAAGTTGGGCAGTGAAGAGACTGGTAAAAATATGCTTATTTGAGATATTTTTAAAAATATTTTTAGCACAGTTGCAATGCAAGGCAGCCTTAAGTGTAAAACTTCATAATGCTATAAGGCAAGTGTCACGAGTCAGATAGTCGGTATCTATAAACAAGTTGTTATTAAGCGGAATGCTGTCTATTTGTTGTGAACAGTCAGCAGCATGAAAACTGCTAACTATCATGGGAACAAAGCGTGGAGTTGTAGGGGCTGATTAACTAGCAAGTGTGTGTAGTAACTTCACTGCGATCTAAGACATCGAGCTGAGTAGACGGACGCAGTCAGGCTCTGAGAATAAGCCAGCAAGAGCTGGTAAGTTTACAAAGTAATAAAGGATAGTGGTGATAAGTATATTATATAGTTGTGATGATGGTAATGATGCAACTAGGTTGTATATGAGAACTTAAAGTAATTGTGATAGGGATTCATTTGTGTATGAATAGATGTGGTTAGTGAACTAGATGCATACACTGGTGTGTACGGATTCTAAACGTATTCAGCGTGCTGTAGAAATACTACGTGTGATACATTGAGTGCGTGTTATCATAGAGATGTGTAGCTGTGTTAGTTGCTTGTGGGGAAAGTAGATGCGGGCAGGTTGTGTTAAGGTGTGTAGTGAGTAAGTGGAAGGTCATTGTGTATGCTCGGATGATTAGTAGTGAATGGTGAGTGCATAGTAAGTAGGTGGTATTATATCGATGATATTATTCTTTGTAGGTGACGGGGTGGGCTAGGAGCCACCGTCGAATATTATATTGTCGAGGCCAGACAGTGCCAGTGAAGCCAGTAACCCAGGCAGCCGTAGTGGGCAGGTGATTCCAGGCCAGGGAAAGTGAGGGCCTGAGAGGACCAGATAGGGGCCTCCAAGCTGAGAGATTTGGCGAAAGCATTCGCGAATCTCGTAATGTTCAGGGAAGAGAAGTTTCATGTATATATGGATGTGTATGAAATAGACTGAGTTACTGAGCTGTACCTTAAATCGTAAGGTGTTCTGGAGTGTTTAGAGTCACTAGTACTCCGTTCTGGGAACTAGAACGTAAAACGCACTAAGAGGTAGTGCTGAGGCTGAGGCCAGTGTCATATTTTAAGTGATGTTGTGAAGGCAGTGGAAACAGTATTTTGATATACTTGTAATTATTGTATTGATTAATAAATGTGTGAGCCTGATCGGTTGTTCTGTTGATTGTTCGTATTGTCTTAGTTGTTTGTTATAGTTTAATTGTTTTGTACATAAGTACATATTCCCAATCTGGGATATGTTACAGCAAGTTTTTATTTGGTAATCCTGTTATGAAAATAACAAAAATGCACAAGAAGCGAAAGTCACTGGATAACTGCACATCCTTTTTTTTTCAATGCTATTTTTTTCCATACTGCATACTATATCATTTCATCTTTGGCACTGACTTATTCTCTTCTGAATTTGTTAAAAGCTCAACCAATGCTGCCACATAAGATTACCTCATGCAGTCATAAACTATGCCTATAGTTACTCTATCTAGTTTACATGGATGATTAACATGACAAACAGAAAGCAGCTGCATTTAAGAATAATGTAAAATGAGGAATACATGCTTCAAACAAAGCAAATGATAACAGGAAAGATGGTTTACATGAAGGTTACAGGAATATCAAATACAGTAGAACTCACTTAACGTGACAGGCTTTATCTGAAATCTCAGTTAACTCACTAGAAAAGAAAATCCCCATCCAAAGGCCATCTTTATACATGGTGAAATTTTACAATTAACCCAAGTAACATATTTTCAGGGAACTTTTGATAACATGATAAGTGATGCGCTGGTGAGAAAGGCAAAGATGAGCCACTGCCTTAACAAATTTCTTTCTCCTTGTCCAATTTTGGTCTGCAACTTGGAGATATGGGAGGGCAATGGTGATTATTGTATCAGCCAAAGGTGATGACAATCTATGACAGCAGGCAACACTATACCAGTCAAGGTCGTCAAAGCCATTACCAAGGAACAGTTTAGGTTGACATTTTTTATTGTACCTTAAACAGATAATGCAAATTTTGTTTAATCCATGACAATCTGGCCAGTCCCTTCAATTCTGAGTTAACAGAGTTCTACTGTATGTCAGAATGTGTCATATTAGAGAGAAAGGGCCAACATTCATCTTGGCCTGATGAGACAAGAACACATGGACAGACTGTTTAATGCATGAAATTGGCACCCTGAAAAGTTATTTAAATTTTAAATGACAAAGTCTGGATTGTTGTGAAACATACTTTTGCCCAAAAATTTAACTTGATTCAACTAGTAACTTGCATCATGAAATGTTTAGAATTCAAATAAACCACAACTGATGACCAGAACATTTATTTAGCAAAATGTAGCCCATATTTGAGGAGCCATTGATCTGTCCATGATCCATATTAGGGGTCTTAACCCTTTGAGTGTTGACTTAATTTTTTTTTCTTCTGGGAAGGATGAGAATTTAAATAAGTCTTTAAAAGTATTTTTTATGATTTTATCTAATATGAATATAAATATGAAATCAAAGATATTTTGAGAGAAGAGAGGCCAGAGCTTATCATGGCATGCCAAGTTTTCCTACAAGTATTGCCAAAACATCAACCAAATTTGACCACCTAAGTAACTCTTTGCATACTACAGCAAACCACCTTTGTGGTTCATCACACTCAAGGGGTTTAAGACCAAAGGCTGAAATGCTGACAATAATCATGCAACAAAATGGTGCATGTTAAAAATCCGCAACAGATCTTATTACTAGCACTACAAACATCTAACCAAAAAAGAGAGGGAAAGAATGAAGACTCGCCATTATAAAACACACCACTATCCCCATCTTCACTGGGTGGAGGCCTAGATTTGTAGGGCAATGGTCCTGGCATGGTGCGAGAGTACTGGCTGTTGGGCCCACGACTCTGGCTATTCCCCATGGACCATACTTGAGAGGGTTGGCTCTTCATCTCAAATGCAGTACCTGAAAATCAACATTTGCATTCTCAGCCTCAACAGTAGAGTTAGTTTAGTACTTTTTTCCTGTGACAGGACTTGTAGTGCAGTATTTAAGTAGTGTAGTCTTTATGAACCTACAGATGTGGGAACCTATGCTCAGTGCGAGGATCATTTTTTTCTTGAAGAAACGGAGAAAGACTCTTGATTACAACAAAAGTTTTCCAAGCCCAAATCTTCTAGGCCTAGAGTTTGCTTCAAAACATGTTCTTTTAAAGAATGACAGGCACACTCTTAGAATTACAACCAAAAAATACAGTTTTAAAATTATTTCTGCCTCACTGATTACTTTGAATATGATGGAATTACTGTGACTTACATCAAATCTGTACAGAAATCAAGAATTTACCTATGAGGAATGTTTTTTATTAATCTTCTGTAACATATAAAGATGTGGATTACTACAGAACCGCTGCATCCCCCCAATGACCTGTCAAAGGCATCATGGTCTGTTATAGCAGTTCTCACAAGGTTTAAGTTTGCTGACCTTGAACCATAACAATCACATTTTTATTTAAACATGTTCAGTGAGTTAAGGGTAGGTGCAGAAGGCAGGTTTGCTTAAATTTCCTAACTGGCAGGATGAGGCCTCAAAATGTCAATCCATCATGAAGCAAATTATTCATCCATTGTATAGAAAAGGCACAATCTCTCCTATTGAAGTGGTATTATGTAAGATGCAAAGGGAATTAGTATTAAATGACCAAGAAAGATACAATACCACTAAAACAATCAAAAAAAGAAAATAATGAAAAACACATCTGGGTGGCTACGTGTGCAAAAGCATGCAATGCAAACATCTGTGATTTTTCTAGTGTTTTGAAAATAAGCTAACCTTTAGTGCCTATCACAATACTAAACCACAAATTAAACTTTTTCAAACTACTATGATACTTTATCACAGTTAAAGGCAGAGACAGTGCCTGAAGGATCAACACAAGCAGAGAGGAAACCAATCCTGATGCAAAACTAATCAATAAGTTCGGTTACAATTTAAGGACATGAGTTTTCAGTTTTATTCTAATTTGGTGAATACTTGTCAGCAGTATGTATATAAACTCATCATAATGGGAAGCCATGCTGAGCTTTGGTGGGGGAAAGGATTGAGGCAATCAACATCAATAAAAGATCACTTGGGCGACCTGAGCTCAAACAACCATTACTGACCATATCACTAGCCATTCCTCTTTTTCAAATATCATGCTAAGTAGTGTAGGCTATTGTAGACTTACACATCTTTCACTTCTGTCTGTCTGCTGTTCCCCTCAACACCTCACTACTGCTTTGTGCCTGCATCCAATTTGCCACTCCGTCCAGAATCTTCTCCTTTGTCATCCTAACTAGTTGTCATTAAATGTTCTAGCAATTGTCTTTCATTACATGTCCTATGAATTTCATTTTCTTCTTCTCACTGCTGTAAGTAATGTCCTTTCATGATCTGCTTCATTCAGGACCTGTACATTCATTTTCTTTTCTGTCCATGATATTTTGAGCATTCTTCTTAAGAACCACGTCTGCAGCTTCCAATAATGTATGTAATTTGTTTGTTATAATCCAGGCTTCACATCCATATATAATATAGTAATTCTATATCGTACTGTAATAGAGACCACCCACTGTCATGTTGTGCATGACGGGGCAATAAAGTTGTCCTCCACAACACTGAGAACTGTTTAACCTCTTTATGCATCTTATGTCATCTCTTTTCACGCCAAGTGTGCTCAGAGCACCACCTTTGCTATCATCCCGAACTGTTAATAAATGTGGTAGAATCTCCTGATCTCTGACCTCACAATCCCAAACTTCTCAATCTTGAATTACCCACAATCTTACTACAAAGCTTCAGTCCCTCATTCTATATCTCTGTTTCACATGAACTTCACAATCTAACTTGAATTTTCAAGCTGGTCCCCTGAAATCCAACATCATGACATTCTATTGCAGAACCATCACAGATATTTATGACAAATGGAGTTTCCTGAAGACATGTCTGTGTGACAGGAGATCTACTACAAGTAGCAAAACAATGCTTTTCCTGAAATGGAAGTTCTTATGAGTACTGTATTGACTTAAGTGATTATCAGCATTACTTATAATTTTTTTTTCCAAATCCTACATAGGCCTACCTGTTTTAATGGTAGCAAGCTGATGAATTTCCCACTCCTTGTTAAGACCTCGAAAAGAGCGGATGGAAAATATGATAATGATGGAGCAGATCATGCAGATCAGGGCATAAAAGCCTCCAATCATTCCCACAATGGACTCTTGTGGGAACTTGTCAAAGTAGAAGTTGGTTCCAAAGTCGTTTTCGTAGCCGGGTTCTTGACCAGCTGAGAGGAAAAATAGAAAATCATCACAGATTTCTAGGGAAAATAATTTTTTTATGATTGTTCTTCATCTTGGTAAACTAATTTTTTGGTCATCTAGGGAAAATAATGTTTCACAGCTGTTCCCCATCTAGGAAGACTACTTTTTTGGCTTACATGGAACTCTCCAACTTGATAGGGCAGCTAAGATGAGAGTTAGAAAATCATCACAGATGTTTATTGAGGCAAAATAATATTTTATATTGTTCTTCATCTTGTGTGGAACTCTCCAAATTAATAGGACACCGTCATGGGTGCAAAAGACTGGGGGTACTAAATCCTGAAATCATAATAGCCTATATTTAACTATATATATATTGCATTATTTATATGTTTGACAGAGCTCACTAGATTGGGAATCTGGCACACACTGGAAAACCTGCACCCATAAGCAGTTCATTCTATGGAATTATAAATATCACCAAGTAACCAACCAACCATAGCCTCAAGGGCCCTTGCTACTACAGTGCCATCATCGAAGCAAAGAGAAACTCTGTTAACAGGCTGTCATTATCTTCATTCCACAGCTAAAACTTTAAGCCTGAATATATCTTAACACACACTTTCCATATGATTATAACGAAGATGATAATGGCAACTTTGATGATGATGAAATATTATGATGAGAGTGCTACCAGCGGTATCTCTCCCCATATCAGAAAGTCAAATTGTTACATCCCATAACCAACATTTCCTTGGAAACCTGAACAAATTTTTAAACAAAACAATGCCACTCAGTCCTATCCTCTGTTTATTCACAACTTTTCTTATGCTTCCGTGAAGTTTCAAGTAAATGAAGTTAATTCTATATTCTGTTCTTGCTCAATTCCTTTCCCTAAATTCCCATATGAGTACAATCAAACTGTTGCTGACATTCCATAAGTGCCAAGATAATTCCAGAAAGGTAAAGAAAGAAGCACTAATGCTCTGTACTAACTGCCCACATCATTGCCGAAGGTTTCCTAAAAAAATTATATTATAGTACAGGTAGAATTCCCAAAGGCTTACCTCTTGTGGGATAGATTTTAATCTCAATATCAAACTGAACATTGTTGACATTCTGTCTGGACATGATGAAAGTAGCAGTATCTCCTGATGTCAAAAATCGTCGCTTGTTCAGATTCTGCGATGATCGACAGTCATAGGACATCTGAAAGTTATAAGAGACACACATCAGTAAGTTCACAATTAACCAGATGACAAATTTCAAAAGCTGAAACCACCGTCTTCAAAATTTTGCTTTAAGATATTTTTGAAGATAAGACCAGACCTGTAATCCAAAGGGAGGAAAACAAAGTCTAAGAAAAGTGAGAACTAACTGCTGTCAGATGCTTTAAACCTTGACCGAGGCCTAAGCACATAAGCAACCACCAATCTCTGCATTAGTTTAATAACTTACTGAAGCTATCAAACTTTCAGTGAGTCACAGATCATTTTTAATTAATGAACTCCAATAACATTCACTTCCAGTTTTAGCAACTTGGTAGTGCAACGGCATCATCAAGTCTTGTTTCCTAAAGTTAATGATGCATCATCAACAATAGCCTGTGTAACAGGACCATATCAGTCAAACACATTTTTTTTAACAATGGAAAAGTATCAGGTAAATGTAATGATTGCTGGATTTGTAGCTTACGATGCTCTCAAACTGAATGTATTTTTTATTCAAGAGTGCTGACCTGAATTATACATGCATTCCATATATGAAATGGCTGACTTATAAAGGGTGAGAATGATGTAGATCAGGCTACAGAAAATTTGGCCAGTGGCACAGATCATGTCTGAAACTGGCTCTAAATTTATTTGGCAATAGCTAGCACATGTCCTAAAATGTGGATTCCTCAAAGCAAATAAAAAATAAACTCTTGACCAAACCACTTTTGACCAAAACCAAGGCAAAACATGCTGCAATGTGCCAATCTTATCCATACCACACATAACCTGACATACAGTAATACCTTACCAGTAAAAGCTGTGCACCATCACCATCATAGATGGCCACCTGTGTTGTGCAGTCCAAAATATTCATGGCCTTGACCTCAATATCAAGGACAGTGCCGTCAAACTGGGAGGTTGATCGTAGTCTGATAGTACAGGTGGTGGGGCCTAGCCTTGTTGTAGATATATCCGACCCCTTAATAGTAGCCTCAAACCCATACAGGTCTCGTATAGGACTGTTGCAGTCACTGTTGCTATCAAAGTAGACTGAAATAACAAGGTATAAAATAGCAAGAGCATTATTTATACACCCTTGTATAGTGGTAACAGGTCACAGTCTGAGATGACCAGATGTAAGCTTTCACCTCACTATACCAATGACTGAATAACTGATGAGTGCTTTGCTGATTGATTATTGTTTGGTTGATAAATTAATCTCTTGGTTGGTTGGTTGGTTGGTTGGTTGGCTGGCTGGCTGGCTGGTTGGTTGGCTGGCTGGCTGGCTGGCTGCCTGCCTGATTGATAGATTGATTTCAATCGAATATGTAAAACTGTACTTGATAAAATACACAAAACAACTTTCAAAGTACCACATCCCTTCCCATTCTTCCTAATCAAATTGTCTATCTATATATTTTTTAAAAATTTGACCAAAATAATACTCACAGATATTGTTCTGTGCATTTGCATTGGCTGGATCATTTGCATTGTCAAATGCAGGATTTTGGCCATGTACAGGAGGTGTGCAAATCAGCAGCATTAACAACACCAACATCTTTGTTGTCCTCTTCATCTTCTGCAGCCTTCTGAGAGCCTCTTGCGTGACTGATGTTGTAAGCAACTTCAGACAGCTGTTTTTTCTTTTTCCTTTTCACATCTTTTCCTTGTATATTCAACACTGTGTAAGAGAGGGTGCAGAATTTTTAAAAAACCAGTTATTAAGACTGACATAAATAAATAAACTTTAAAAACCACCACACAGTGTTATGTTATAACAATGGTGTGTCAACTAGTTATGATTTGTTGTTGATGAAATTAAAGGTGAAGATATTGGTAGATGTCTTACTTATTAATACTTATTATAGCTATAATGACGGCATTTTCAGGCAAAACTGAGATAGCTCAGTAGGATTTCCATATACAGTTGACTCCGCTTAATCGCCCTCCGCTTAATCGCCTTTTCCGCTTAATGGCCTCGTTTCTCAGGGAACCGAATTTTTTCTATGTAAAAGTCACTGGATAATCGCCTCTCACTCCGGATAATCGACCGCTCTTCAGCGCCCATGAATTCAAAGATCAGCCGTTGAAGGGTTACAGTTGACAAACAAACAACGTACACAGACGGTTTAACTGTGCGAGGGATGACAGACCGGTTGACTGAGTGACAACTGCCACCCCGAAATAGGTGTGATAAGCCTTTCCTCTCCACCTCCCCCTCCCCTTGTCCTCCTTCGTCCCACTCTACGCATCACCGCCTTCGCCCGTCCGATAAATGCTAATGTGCCGAAAGCCGTGGTATAGTCTCCTCCCCCACGCCTTGATTGCGCCTGTCTGGTGGATTTCGGTTAGATCAGAGAACGTGTCATGTGGATGAACGGTCTACCCCGACCATGCCATCCTACTCCTTATTGTCTGCTGGGCTACTGCGAGGTGGCCAATGAGAGAGACCACGGAGATCAAACACTTTGTGTGCTACAACACCGTCAAATTCGAGTTTGTCCTGAGTGTGGCGACAAGAAGGTGTCAATGCACGATATCAAACCACGACATCAAAGAAATTTAATCTCCTTACCAAAAATATGGCCGAAATTACTTCCTCCGCTTAATCGACCACTTTTTCCGTGATCCCGAGGATGGGCGATTAAGCGGAGTCGACTGTAGTTATCTCCTACAACTATGGTCAATACTTTAAAACAACCCTAACCATAACCCTACCCCCCTAACCCTAACCCTACCCTTAACCACTAATGCCCATTGAGACAGGAGCATCAGTCGAAGCGAGCATAACTCCTTATTGCCAGTTATCACATATGGAAATCCTCCCGATAGCTCTATCAGTTATTTTCACACATTCATCCTGTGTATAATTTTCAAATACTTTTCTATAAAGAGGGCATACCGCATGCGGCACAGTGATGGCATTTTCAAGCAAAACCAGGACAATTCTATCTGTTACTGTTCAAACTTCATTCTGGGTACTGTACTTCCAGTCACTTGGGCATGACTTCCAACTTCCATACATATATTATAAGATCACAATCAACATCCAAATTACAATTTTCCTAATCTTATGCATTTAATTGGCGAGACTCATATTATATAGACAAATAAAGAAACGCAAGGACATGTTAGTCTAGTGGAATATTTGCATTGTGAGTGAAAAGTCTGAAACTCTTTGTACATAAACGGGCAATAAATTTCCAGTTCTCAAGTCACTGCCTAATTTTGTGGGTAATCCTTTGCTTTCTTTATTCTTCCTCTATTTTCTTCCTCCTTGGAGGCTCTGTTTCTCTCTCATCAGGTATGTCGCAGGTAATGACAACTTACCTGTCACGGTACAGGGACGCCATTACGTCGCCATATTTGCCTGCCTGGTCTAGTCCCTTGCAATAATCCATCGCTTCCTAGTTGACAGTCATTAGTAATCGAACATGGTTGAAAGACACAGTGAAAGGATGTATTGAAAATTCATGGGGAAAAACGAACTGATCAAAGTTTATAATTGTCTCATGGTCACTGTTGTGCCAATTCAGCTGAAATTACTTTCCTTTGGTGCATTGGTGTGAAAATTGAAACTGAAATAGGGGTCTTGAAATTATCGGTTAGTTTGTTCCACGCAGGTGACACTAGCGCACCTGGGTCTGTCAACTGAGACGGGACTGGTTCGAAAATGTAGGTCACACTGGAAAGAGTAGGCTAAATCAGCAACCAAGATGGCTACCACAACACGGAAATAGGGAATCGGGAAGATTACAAGCGACAGCTTGTGTACTATCTACAGTAATATGTAGTCTAGCTGATATATATCATCAGAACGATTTGTATGAATAATTTGATAAGGTAGATGGTTAGTGATATTTCATTGTCTTGATCTAGACTAGTCTAGATTCTAAATAACTTTGGAAGTTGTGACAAGTTTTTCAGGTAGGTCACTGACATTGATAGTAATGAACAATATGTGTATTAGGAATTAGATCTAAGCTTTAAGGAAGGATTGTTCGTTATTACAATTATTTTACGTGCAAGTGACAGGTTTTATGGGAAAATATGATGTTGGTTGGGGAAAATGAAGTGACATTACCATTAATTATGGCAACAAAAACAAAAACAAAAAAACATATTTTTATGCTTGTTTACTGACAAGTTTTTGCCCCAAAATTCAGTATGAAAAGAAAAGATCGACCCTCTCTGGGGCACACATTGTCAGGACAATAACTAGTGTCATTGAAATGATATCCTTATGGACACTTCTGACAGTGCACTCCTGATTGACCATGTCATGGATAAATCATTTTTTTTTGCTCATTAATGATTAAGAACGTATGGGATCAGTATGTCAAGAGGAATTCTGTTGTTGGCATTTACTATTGTAACTGTTTATATAGACTCTTCGCAAGCTCCAGTCCAAACCCTTAAAAGAACTTGTAATGTTTACAGTCATAATGCTCTGAGGTTGCAAAGTATCAGTCCCACCAACAACCAGCAGAAGTTAGCTTGCAAGTGAGGAAGCGTCCATCTATATCGCTTGGTAATGGAGGAGAGAACACGTTTCTGGACTTTTGTGTGGCTGGTGATGGCATCATGTCTTGTTGTGGTGGCACAGGTTCCAAGAACATGTAAGAAATTTATGTTTGATTACTGACTCTCCCCTTTCCTTACCTCCCTTGGTAGAATGAGATGAGACTAATGAGAGCGCATGACTTGTTGTCTGAAGTGTTGTCACTGAAGTGACCTAATACAGTAAAGTCTGTCTTCTGCGGTCCCTCCGCCGAGTGACCCCCTCCACTCTACGTACACTTTTCTCATTGAAACTGACCTCTGATCAGCAGCTCCTTTTGATCGCGAACCATGGACACCAATCAGAGAGATGCTTTCCACTGTGACAAATGACCATAAAAATTATGTGCCCTCTCCTTGTCCTGGTTCAGAAAGCAAGAATCCGAAAATCATCGTCTTGGTGTACATCAAAGAGAAGAGCTTACGGCTCAGACTGTGGTGTAGGGGAGATGAGGGTCCAACAGAAACCATGTCTCACGTGTGACTATCACAGACATAAAACTGGTTACACAATATTAGATTTACGAAACCCATATAATGGCCCACTCATTATATTGGCGGCGTTGTAATCACGACTGAAGCAGCAGACACTGGACAGCCCATTTCGTGCATCAACAAGTCGGAGTCAAGAGAAAAAAAAAAGGCTGTCCGCAGACAAAAACAAACAAACGCACAATTGACATTAATCTAACTTTAGAAACCAAGAAAAGAAAGTCAAGAAAAAAACTTCCGTGACTGGAAATAAAATGCAGTAAACTGAACGCCACTGAACAGCGGGCCAAACAGCTGATCTGCACAGAGTGGGCCAAACAGGACTTTGGAAGGAAATTATTGTCTTACCAGTGCCAACATATCAAATGACTTGCCAGGAAAATAAGTTGAGGATAGACAAAAAAAAATCCAGTAAGCTACCCACACCTGTTCTTTATTCTGAAATTGTGTTCTTTTTCTTTTGCCTGAATACACTCAGACAAACCGGCGCCGTGAGGTGAGTAGTACTGTACTCGCTGTTCATGCCTGGCAGCAAAAAAAAAAACTTATGGTGAGTGTCTCATATTATCATTCTCTGACCAGGCAGGAAGAGGGACCACTTTCGGACTGGGTACTCGGTAAAATGGGGAAGGGGAAAGGACAGGCAAGATATAATTTTATTTATAGAACGGGATGACTGAAGTGAGGCTTTCTCCTACGTTCGAAAGTTTTAATCCACAGTGACCACGCATAAGCCTAAGATTTTTGTGAGGAAGATGGACATGCCGCAGCTGCAAGCTTATTACTCTGTTATTTCTATTACCAAGAGCTGTTTTGATTTGTTCTACAAACATTGAGGGATAAATTTACTAAACAGGGATTATTAAGCTGAAGACCAAATAAAAGTTGTAAATGGCTTCCAAGGTGCTGTAATTTAAAGGGCAAAAAGTATCTTCAGATGTCTGGCTTTTTGATACTGTACTTGCAGTTTGTATTCGTGACAACATATTTGTCATATGATATGAGCCAGATGGTTTGTGATACGCAACAACTTAAGAGACAGTGTTTGTGTCAATATTCATGGAGCACCCAGTCACAAAAACACCTATAAACATCCTGCCTGCGATGAAGGACGATCTGTCATGTTGGACCGCTTTTCCAAGTTCCCTAGAGTGTCCCTACATCACAGGTTTTACTGTACTAACAAGTCATGTCCATGTCATACTCTCCCCTTTGCCACTCATATCAGATTGACTCCCCATCATGTGATCACTTAAGTTCTACTTTCACATCTGTATATTATAACTTACATGCATTACCATAGTGAAATATGCCAGTTTCTCAATTAGATATCCTAAAACCCACGTGGTTTCTTCAAATGAGGTTTAAACAAATTGCTCTTTTCACTTTATGAGGTTGAGCCATACCTGGCTCTCATCTATTCTTTGACCATACATGTCTCTTTTATGTCCACAGACAACATGGATGAATTTTCCACATGTGGACGTTCACTGAATGTTGATGATACTGGCATCCGCCTGGTTGGCCGGGGTAACACAGCCCCATCTAATCCACCTTTGGAATGTATTGTTTACCTGGCATCTGTGTATGCCCTGGATGATGGGAGCAACAAGCTGCAGATTAAAGTTGAGTCCTTGAACATTCAGGACTGTAACGTCAAAGTGGATCTGTACAATGGACGAACGAGTGTTGGAAATACCTTAGTAAGTTTTCATATTTGATATTTATCTAGGGCATGTGTTCAAACAGAAACCTAACCAAAAGACATTTCATATAAAGACATCGCCACTTCGCCACAGCTGAACTTCACAGGAACATCAAAACATTGCAATAATTAAGTAGAAAGTCGCAGCTGAATGGCCTATGCTCAAATTTTGGTAGTCAAATATAAACTGCAGTTATGCAGTTTGTCATTAAGTGGAGTTGACAGAGTATTATGCAACTGTTTGCAAAGGACGCTCCCATTATGAATTGAGAGGTTATCAGTATGTGAGGTGGGCTTGCAGGTCCCTGCACTGGTGATGTAAGTAATGTAAACTTCCATTCTAAGATGGTGAGCGGGCGAAGTTAGCTCATTAATTCCCCCCCCCCNCCCCGTTTTTTCGGCGATTTCAATGCCTTGTGTTGACCGTTGACGTAACTTGCAAGCTTCGTCACTCGTGCCCAGCCTTGCGGTTCATCTGTGTCAGAAAGTCTGGCGTCCCTTCATTCTATAGTCATCTGGCTGATGTTTCCGCGATGACCTACTGACTGGTCAGTAAAATTAAAATGTATTGTTGTGCATTGTTTGGGGTAAACAGGGATCTGATTGGCGAGAACACCATAACAAGTTATGATTGGTTGGTTGGGTGCCTGTCTTTGGTCTTTGAGCCTGGCCAGCTCTTGGACTGGAGAGAGACGCGCGCCAACTTTCAGAGGTGTAGGATCGGTTAGTTACAGTTTTTGTTTCTTAGAGAGACACGCGCCAACCCTCAGAGATGTAGGATCGTTTAATTGTTAGAATCACCTCGTCAGTCAGAGCAGTTTAAAGTCTGCAGTTCTTGTTTTCTTGTATTGGATACCAATAGTACATGTACCATCAATACCTGTCGATGTTCAATAAATCTCGTGATCATCAATGGATGCAAAAGCTTCGTTTCATCATCATCATCGCTGTTGTGTCCTCGTAACTCGTCTCCTTATCAACCCTCACACTCACCCACGTGGCCGGTAATGTCATCGCCCACTACATCGACCGCCAGGGCCCCCAGACAAAATTTGGTGTCAGAAAGTTGGGGTTCTTGTCGGGGCCCTGGTTACCTACTACCTGATCTACTACCATCAGCCGGCCACTCCTTACAAGTAGAGAGAGAGAATAGAGAGATTTGAGTAGAATTAGGGTTTTCAACCCTTGACATACAGTACTCCACTTTCTTTGAGTGATATTATATTTCTTGATAAACTTTGATGAGTTCAGTCTCACCTGGTCACATTGCAAGTTCCATTTGGATACATTTCAGTCAAATTTTGCTCACTCTACCAATTTACATAAAGATTACCTGGCTGTTGCATAGATGCTCTTGTTGAACTGCTTATGTTCAATGCATGTAAAATGGCAACAGTAGTTCAACATATATTTAGGAATTGAGGATTTGAGGAAATTATTGAGAGACTTGGTCTACTTGGATAATAAAGATGTGATTTCACATGAGTGGACATGGCCTGGATACAATCAATTTTATTACTATTGAGAGGATTTATTAATGAAATTTTGTGTCAGAGTTATAAACTTTGGAATTTGGACAGTTAGACATTAATTGATAACTAATTTTATCCTGTTCACAGCAAGCCCTTTCATGCCAGTACAGCTCAACAGGTATCATCTACTCCACTGGACGAGAAGTGACAGTGAGGTTTTCCCGTCCTGATCGGCTGGTTCATAATGAGTACCAGTTTTCCTTGGAGATTAAACCTTTCAGTGAGTCCATGCCTGTTATAAGCATTGTTTGGTTTACACACTCTTCTTCAATTTCAGAAATAGAAGTGTATATTTTTTTTCTTTCATTAAGATCTAATTTTCATGAAAAGTCAGAGATGGCTTTTCATGAGGATGTTATTTTCATAAGACTAGCTTTATGGTTTTCTCACATATCTATGAGAGTAATCCTGTCAATAAAATTATTTTATTTATATTTTTCTTCCTTTGAACGCGCTAGAAAACCAGGAATACAGAAGATTATGAACTGATAAATCAAAAAATGATAACAGAAAGCTGTCATACTATTTATTCTTCACAAGTCAAGACCAGGTCATTAAATTCTCAAAATTTAGGATCTCTTAGAAGAATATAATCACACTTCTGTGGTATATTTTGTCAGTAATATGCCCAATGATATGCAGTGCTGGAGAGGGGAAGCAGGATTGGAGATGAATCAAGTAAGATAATCAAGCCGGCCTTTTACTAGAGACTAGCCTCTAGCTCATTACATTAATATTTTCCTTCCACGTTGATCATTTAGTACTATTTTAGAATAAAATTTGAAGACAAATGATTGAAGTNGTTGCTTCTCTCCATTTACAATCCTAAATTTCATGACCCAGCATGAGATAATAGGCCTAAGCTTGTTGGTTTCCTGTCAACATTGATCCAGTTTCTGTTAAAATGGGTGAGATACTCATTTCTTGGTAGGTAGAAGTAGGAAGTAAGGGCTAAGTATTCATTATGGCAGGAGGGGAATTTAGTAAAGACCCTGGGCCTAAGGACAGTCCTTGCATTTCAGCCCTGTGTCTGAGCATCTTCAGTATTTCATTCCTTTTGACTGAACATTCCATGATGTGTTCGGAGCTTCTGAATACGTAAAGGTATTCAGTGCATTGACAGCATGTCACCATAAATTCCACATTAAATTGAACATTCCCCATGCCTGTTTATCTGATTAAAATGCTTTTCAAAGGAGAGTTGAGAGAGTGTCCATTAGAGTGCATAATGTTTGTAGACAAAAGGTTTATACACATACATGATGGAAAAATTTTAGCCTCTCCATTCACCTGCTTATTTTCACCTATGCAAATGTAACTGGGTGGAAAGGCAATTGTAGTACAGTATTCGTTCTCTCTCAGTAAGGGTGAGGAATGGGAGCTCAGTCTGATCATTTTTCAGATGTTATTTTAGGGAAGTGTGTCACCTGGGATTTTACCAAATTACTGTGAGTTATCAAGTTTGAGAATATGGGCCGAAAAAACCTCCACTAGAAATTTTCTTTCCCTGCCTGGAATCGAACCAGGGTCTCTCAGCTTGCAAGTCTGAATGTGTTACCACTACACTACAGGGATGCTAACTTCACACTTCTTAAATACTTACTGCCTGAATCTTGTTTCCTAATCTCCATGTGCAAGCCTAGTGTTCATCAGTGACTCTAACACATTTCCCGACTGCTCACACTCCCCCCTGCTTATCCATATCATGTCCTCATGACAACTAACAGCTCTTAATGAGTTTGATGTTATTGTTATATGATATCTCAACTTCTTCGGCATACTGTCCACAATGAATCTGAGGCATTCTTATATGGTTATCTCAGTTCTTCGAAAACTACCTCCCATTTTGTCTTATGTCTCTGCCTATGGGTTATAGAACCCGCTAATCTTGTTTCTGCATCCCCAAGGCCCCAATGAGAAATCCTGCCGACAATACCAAGTTAAGTGTAATCGGGGGGGAAGGCAATTGTAGTATTCATTCTCTCACAATAAGGGGGCGGCCGAATGTGAGCTCAGTCTGATGCAAGAATATGGTTCATTTAACTACATGTTTAAATTAAGACGAGTATACCTAGTATTTGTGATGTGAACTTTCTTTTGCAGAGGATCAGGATGTCCCAGGGACAAAGACAGGAGTTGATGTACTTCCTGTAGGCGCTATCATAGGCATAGTCATTGGATGCCTCATTCTTATTGCACTTATCATCCTCTTTTTTTGGTGCTGTTGCACAGGTAAAGGTTTTGATGCTGTCTTATGTAGATGTGGTAACTACATGAAGAAAGGTCTTTGTGATTATTTCTAATCTATTGCACTGCAAAGGAGAATTCAAATCATGCTTTGGATGCTGCATGGAAGTCAGAAGCTTTTAGAATCACAACCAACTTTATCAATGGTTTCATGGAATGAAAATTTGATGAGGGGCCTGACTTCATACCTTATAAAGCAAGAATATGCTGGCTTGTGATGCATAGGCTACCAAGCTTTGAGCTTTGATTCAGTATCAGCATCATTTAATCATTGTTTATGGTGAATCAATCAAAAGAACAGAGTGGTTGAAACAGAATTGGGAAAGACTGAACTGCTGTATATAACTGCGATTACTTACCTTGTTTCTGCTTGGCAGATCTGAATCTTGTGCCCTGCTTGTTTTATTACCAGTACAATCAAGAAGTAGAAAGGGGTTTGAAAATAGAAAAATGAGACAAACCCTTCGCTCATTATTTTAAATGAGGATTTCTTTACAAGCATTGCAGCTTCACTAATACAAGAGTGACAACATCAGTATATTCACATTTTTTTTTCTCTTTCCATTGTTCAGGCCGCTTGGGAAATTTCAATGTTCCTGGACGCCCCATCACAAAAGCCTCTAACAAGGGAACAGATAAATCGGCAATCATCTCTGAAAAATCACGGCCTTCAAATGCCATCAACTTTCCAGTAAGCACATATAACATGTTTTTATAACTTTTTGTACAAGAATCATGAGACGTGTATCAAGGAAATTATAAGACATGATACAGGAGGGCTTTCGAATGATCAGGGCAGATTCGGGAGCATTTGCTTATGGATTTAGGCAGATTACAGTACTATGCACTAAGAAAATTAGTCACATGTTATTATATGGTTTATTTCCTTAATGTGCATGCAACAGTCCCTGAAATTGTATTCTGGCACACTCAGTAATCATAGAATAACTTGCATTTCCTGTTGCTGGATTATGGCAGCATAGTCATGTGGTTTATGAGCCCTACTCAGAAATCAAAGGCTATCAAGTCTAAGATTTGTCTTTGATTCTCAGGCCAGGCGGCTCACATTTTTGTATTCTTGGGAAAAATATTTATTCCTCTATGCCCATTCCGTTCAGATGTAAATGATTACCTGGCTTTAGAGCCGTGGAGAGCAGAGCGTTGCACCACAGATGACCAGCAATGACCTTGTTATGTGTTTCATTAGTAATATTACATTTTTACATATATGATTTTTACTGTTCTATGTGTTTGTAGTATGAAGAAGATGTATAACATTGTAAACCAATTTCCCTACAGGGTAAATAAAAGTCCTAATTTCATTTTTATATGTTTCAATTTTTATGACAGAAAGTTCATTCTTGAAATTCTCTCTGACTCAGGATTCCATCGTCTGGAACACCACATCTGCTGGAAAATCTCAGCAATCTCCACAAACAGGTTCAAGGCTGTACCAACCTCGCATTGGCCGAAGATTTGACTATGAAAGAAATGGAGACTACACAGCCAGGGATTCTCTGAACAGGAGATCAGGGCATGAGTATGAACCATATGAACAACATCAGAGACAAAATGAGGCAAATGAGCAGAGGGTGAATCAAAAAAAAGAAACATTAATTGATGATGTCTTTGAGTCTGATTCTGCAACCGACAACACGGTAGATGATGCTATTTTACAGAAAAGAGTGCCTGGGTCACCAAAGGGGTCTCCAAAAGGTTCTCCGAGAGGTTCACCTAAAGGCTCTCCAAAGAGTTCTCCAAAGACTAAGAGGAAAGACATTGAAATCCCAGAAGAGCATGACATGGACAAAAGGTCTCCGCATATGCAGAGGTATTTGTCTATGGATTTGCAGAGTCAGCCAGACTCAGATACAATTTCAAGCCCTCTTCATGTCAATGCTGGGGTCAGAGCCAGTGTGGATGAGGATGGTGGATCACCCTCAGGAAGCCTGCGCAAGAAGAAGAAAGGAGAAAAATCTCCAAGATTGAAACGTAAAGGTGATGGTAAGGAACCTGATCCAATGGCTCTACCACCTGAGGCCTTTGAGCCAATTTTTACTGCACCAATTTCTGGTGTTGACTACAAGGGAAATCAGTCACGAGCACCTCAAGGTTATCCAGGGGGTTTCATTCCATATGGTCTGATTCCAGCTGGTGCTTTTGCACCCGGTGCACCTGGCACCCAAACTTATGCTTATGCATATCAAACTGCCCCACAAGGTTGGGTTCCTGGGCAGCCATACACACAGGGGGCATATGTTGTCCAGAACACTCCCACAAATGATGGTAATCGACGTACAGCCTTCGCAGTGGAAGAAACGAGGTCACCTAACAAGTCCAGGATGTTAACTCCAGAGAGCCAAAGGAAGAAGAATTTAGATCTGGTCAAGCGAACACCATACAGTGACAAGCCAAGGAGGGACTGGAACAAATATTATGATGATGAGGGGCCTGACCTGTCAGTGATTGCCAGGGGTGCAGCTCCACCAAATCCAGGCCAGGCTCATAGATCCATAGCTATGAAGTCTGGGACAGATCCTGACACAGGCATTCACACCGCACAGGTAAGAGCATTTTAATTTGTTTTCCAGTAGCAATAAGAATCTAGTAGCTGTAGTAGGTATCTACATCAGAGCAATGCATACATGGAAACAAGAGGAGAAGGAGAAAAATGTCGAGGGGACACACATTTTGAGAATAAAATGAAAAACTAATGAAAATATCTGTCAAGTAAGGCTAGTAATAATGGCAGAGTATAACATATTTCATATAACATCATCATTTATCCTATGTATTTACTTTGATTAATAATATATTTTGAAACTTGCATACATTTCTAATTATTTCATCATTAGGCATACTAAGTATGCTGGGTTGATGGCCACTGTTACAAAATTTCAGACATTTTACTCACCCTACAGGGAACATATTTTACAGTGTTCTACTTTATTACATACCATTCAATACAATAACACGGTTGCAGATCTGTGGTTTGAATTTTTTTGGGCCAAGTGCATTATTCAGAGAAACGTTAGGAGGCTTTCTCAATGGGAAGTCACCTTACTCTTTTACAGAAGGATTTCACAGCTTCAGACTTTATATACAAATACTAAAAATCCGCAAACTCATCATAATTTTCTAGCCATTACTCACAGACTTAAATTATGTGCTTGGCCCCTCGTATTCCAAGTTTGTGAGGTTTTATTGAATTATCATTTGTTTCATTATTTCTAAAGTAGGTTTGCATTCTAAAGTTTAAAGCACATGAACAAAAGACAGTTGAAATATGTCAACTGGATATTATGCAAAACCAATGATTCAGGTTTTGTTTCAGTGATGGATATCACTATTCACAAATGTTTTTACCATCTTGTATGTCCTTAGGTGATGTGGACTGACACTGTGGCTGACCCTACTGACCCAAAGCCTAATACAAATCCAGAAATAACTAGAAAAACTGTCACCAGAGTCACCACAAAGAGTGGTCATGGTGAACTCCCTCCACAGACAATGTGTAAGCTGATTGCGATGCTTTATGCAGCTTATTAGCTATGAATTGAAGTTTTGGCTATGGTCACAAATCTGGGATGACGGCTGTGAAATCACTCAAAATTTACTTCAATCATAGACCCATCAGTTTTTACTTAGTTGCATGTGTTAACAAAATCTCATTAGAATCAGATTCCTTTGCCTAAGAAATATCATTACATGCCTGTGACAGGGGTGTCTTTTAGCAGATAATGCTGAATTTGTTGCGTTGCGTACTTTGAAATTTTTCATCGAAAGGATCAAAATATCAGTGATTGTCAGCCTAATTGGTAAATGTAAGAAACAAACTGCAGTGATTAAATTCTGTCATCAGTTACCTTTTTCACTGAAGAAGATTGGTTATGTTTGTTATGTATCTGAACAGTTTCAGCCACTTTTCATCAGTTGCCAAAGGTATTTTTTTAACTTCTCTAAATGTAAATACAGTTGTCAAGAAAAAGTTTCTCATGAAAAGGTCAATTAGAAGTTTTATCATTTATCACTAATCTTCTGTCCTATCACTACAATTTCAGTGCTATCTCTGGAAGAGGCAGAGCCAGCCTTCTTGTCTCCAAGCTCAAATCGGTCACAGTACTCCACAACACCTTCAATAATGCCTGCTGCTCAGACTCCAGACAGTGGTAACATTGCCTACTACACAGGAGACACTGCTCATCATACAGTTCCACCTCCAGAAAGAACATCGACCCCAACATCAATGCAATCCTTGCATAAAGCACCCTCTTACAGCAGTGCAATTAGGGATAGAATTCCTTTGGACGAT
The DNA here is from genome assembly GCA_033807755.1 of Ellobium chinense. Taxonomy (NCBI): domain Eukaryota; kingdom Metazoa; phylum Mollusca; class Gastropoda; order Ellobiida; family Ellobiidae; genus Ellobium; species Ellobium chinense. The sequence continues at coordinate 275,908 of JAWQUT010000589.1, read as the reverse complement.
TCCACAGTTTGAGGTTTCCAGAGAGTATTGTACTTGAATTTCCCAGATCTGGAATGATACACATCTGTATGAAATGTTAATAAAGGGTTGGACATAAATTACCATGTTTTGGAATTTTAGGTCCTTCCTACACATTTTGTACTTGAGGTATCAATAGCCTTCTCCCTTTGTTCTCTGTAATTTCCCAAAATGTACATAATTCATAGATGACCCTCCCTAGGACAGATTCACCATTGTTGGATGACATCTTTATCATCAATTCATAGAGATAATACAGTAATAATAATAATAATAAAGATGACTGTCTTATCTGAAACCTTATGGAACAAACTTTTAACTTCTGTTTCTTGGATGCTTTTGCAGGTGTATGAGCTCTGTTTTCACAGGAGCATGTATTGTAATGTTACAGAGATCAGTAGTTTTGCTGAATGCTGAAATATTAGAATTAAAAGAGTAAATAATATTCTTAGAGAAACATGTATTCCACTGTGGATGATCCCAAAGTATTACTGTGCACTTCTCATGACAAGAATGGATATTTTCCATATCATTACTATATGATCAAGAATTCCTACGCAAACGGTGTAAGCAGTAGGTCTGTATGTACTTATGTAATAACTACAAGGAGCAAGTTACGTTTTTAAGATTTACTTCAGTGTGAAGATATGTTTTTATTGTGAATGTCAATTATAGAAAGTAACAGGTATTTGATATTCTAGCGCCAGTTCAATTCAGTATGTAGGTAGAAAAATATCTTTCTTCTTAATTGTTAATTGTCATACCATGACACGGGTATTTGTTTGATTTGCAAGCATATATTCAGGTCATGGTGCGATATGTTCATGATTTGTTTCCTATTTAACATCTTACTCTACATGCACCAGTAAATGAAAGTAGTAACACAGTTGACTCCACTTTAATACAACACCTTAGGTGCATGGTATTATCCAGTGACTTTCATGAAGAAAATGCACTATTTTGTTATCTGAAAAATGTTGCAATTAAGCAGAGGTTGCAAACAAACAGAATCAACTGTATGTGTGTTTTATGTAACAGAAGAGAGGCTTGTGGCTTTTGTTTGCGCCGAATGTTCACTCTAAATTTTTATATCCTTGTAATGCTTACAAATCCAGCATGACAACCAGCACTCAAATAGGAGGTATGATAGAAGTGTGTCAGAGTACACAAATAGAGATTTGGTCTTTATTTGTCATGATAATTTAGACTGCCATTTAGTTTGACACAGGCAGTGTAGCATTTAAATTCCTAGACCCGTGCATAGTCAAAAGAAGTAGAATTGTCTCCCAAATACACAAGGAGCTGCAGATCTGATATCTTAGTTAAATGATTACATATTTTCTGAGACTATTTACTACTACAACAGACCTTTAAGCAAGTACAGTAGACTCCTCGTATCGTACCTTTTCCCTAATTGCAACATTTCCTAGAAAACTGGTATGAAAGATAGAAATAATCAGCACAGTGTAGTCACACTCTCTGCTTAGTCACAACTTTTGTGAGGCAGTTCTGATTTTGTTATTTGTATAAACTTAGAAAGTTGTATATCACATTGCAAAAACATGCGCCATGTAATCAGAAATTGTAAATAAGTTTCATACAGCATATCATCACCTCTATGCAATAACTCTGTATTTACATGTGTTTTCAAATCTTATTTTGCATTATGTCAGGTGGTTTTTACAGGCTCAAGTTTGATTCAAATCTTGAAACTGGGTGTGGAATGGTTTTGCAGCTGTTTACACGCTGTATTTGGTACATGTGGCCAGGGCTGAGAAATTAAACATTCTTTACACTCCGCTGTGGAATTTATTAACTGTTGGATGATAGGTGACAATACATAACATGTTTATGTTCGTAAATGTCTGCCCAAATATCTTTTCATTCACAAAATATTTCTAGTGTTAGGGATGTTGATGTTTGCCAAGACCAGTAACAAGGTTGACATTGATAGTCTAACAGTGAACTTTTAGACTTGTATAACACCGAGTATGGCGTAGAGATGTATTTTACATTTTGAACAAAATCTTTATGGTAAAGCAACATTTGTTTAACCCTGACATTATGTAACTGTGTAGCAAGGTATGTAGTATAGTATTCATTCTTTATTATTAAGGGGGAGGAATGTGAGCTCAGCCTGATGATTTTTCAGATGTTACATATTATTTTAGGGAAGTGTGTCACCAGGCATTTTACCAAATTACTGTGAGTGATCAATTTTGACAAAATGGGCTGAAAAAATCTACACTAGAAATTTCTTGTGCCTGCCGGGAATCAAGTAAGGTCTCTCAGCTTGCAAGTCTGAGCATATTACCACTACACTACAGGGACGCTAACTTCACAGCAATTTAATTCTTAAACACCTACTGCCTGAATATATTCCCTTACTTCCACATGTGAACCTAGTGCTCGCCTGTTACCCTAACACACTTCCCGACTGCTCACACTCCCCCCTGCTTATCCATGTCATGTTCTCATGACAACTGACAGCTCGGGATGAGTATGAGGTCATTGTTACATGACATCCCAACTCCATCGGCATACTGTCCACAATAAACCTGAACCCATTCTTATATGGTTATCTCCGTTCTTAGAATTCTACCTCCTACTTTGTCTTATGTCTCTGCCTGTGGGTTACAGAACCCTCAACTCTTGTTACTGCATCCCCAAGGCCCCAATGAGACATCCTGCCGACGTCGCCAAATGTAACCGGGTGGCAAGGTTTAAATATTACTGTATTCATTCTTTATTGTTAAAGGGGAGGAATGTGAGCTCAGTCCGATAATTTTGAGATGTCACATATTATTTTTAGGGAAGTGTGTCACCAGGGATTTTACAAAATGACTGTGAGTGATCAATTTTGAGAAGATGGGCAGAAAAAACTTACACTAGAAATTTCTTGTCCCTGCCAGGAATCAAACCAGAGTCTCTCTGCTTGCAAATCTGAACATGTCACCACTACACTACAGGGATGCTAATTTCACAGCAATTTAATTCCTAAATACCTACGGCCCGAATATGTTCCCTAACTTCCACATGTGAGCCTAGTGCTCACCTGTGACCTTAACCATACTTCCCTACTGCTCACATTTAGCTGCATAGAATAATCATAAAATTTAGTTACCTGGTAATGGTGGAGTGGATACTGACTGAAATATTACAGTGACTTGGCCTATTAGGATACTTTTTCAATGTACAAAGATTGTCTGTGATGAGAGATGATTGCTAAAAAATTCCATGCAAGATCTAGACTATTATTTGTAATACTTTTTATGTTTACTGATATCTATACATTCCATTTTAAAATTTATTATGTGCAGTATGGTACTGTTATGCCTCAGAAGTTGCCATTGTACAGAGTAGTATTGGTAGAAATTTGCATCTACATTCTATGGCATGTGCAGCATACTTCTGATTAACGAATTAGCTATAATGATTATACAATTTACTAGTTTTTCTATGTGAACTTGTCACTGGTGCCCTTTTAAAATGAACTTTAGCTATCTATTTTATGCCTTAAGGTTTGTGCCATATGAATAACAGAGTTATTTACATGCCACTGTTATTGATACATAGTGAACTGCAAAACGTGTTCTGTGTATCTTTTTTATATCATACTGTACATATGGAAAAATTAATTTCGAAACCAGTCTACATTTAATTTCCGTTCTCAAGCAAACCTTGTGAAAATATAGATGTTCAAAGAACAGTTCCAAAATAAAGTGCACCAATGTCATTTATTTTACATTGTGTTGCTTTGTCCTTAAAAGAAAGTGTTCAGGTACCGATTGCCGAATCGCTGATGTCAAGTTTCTGGACATATTCTCGAGGCTGACATAATTTATTTTCCAAAAATTTCCAAGCAGTCCAACTTATCTAGGTTTCCTTCAAATTTTGATCCCATCTGTTGATATACTGTTTATGTGTGGGACGGGAAGAAATGACTGGGTTGAACCAGTGCCGGAGAATTTCAGGACTGGTGTCCCTTACTGTTCTGAACAACGAGACGAAGAAGGGAGTAAGCATATAAACCTCAAAATCGATAGCTCCAGTGAGGGCGACATCCTTTTCTAGTGACTATCGTTGGAAGGTTCAGCAAACTGTTGTCAAGAGAGCCAACTCCTTTCTTCACCTCACCAAGATCTGCACTTTGTTTGGCCTGTGTGGGATCACCTTCTGCTACCGGAGTTCATTGGCACATGGGAAAAGTCACCCCGCCTTGTCTGCATCCCTCCCTACCTTTCCACCGGTCTACATATGCATGACAATCTCCATCAGGGTGGTGAAGGCAGATCATCTCCCAGTGCCAATTCATGGAGTGGACCACACCTTCTAAAAGCATCAACTTAATTATGTCCATAATGAACATCTGGTATGACCTTTATGCCTTTGCTGAGGCAGAGTGGCAATGATGATGATGGTGGTGATGAAGAAGATGATAACACACTCTCATGCATTATGCATTTTCCTGTTTATTTATTAATAAATGATGATGATGAAGATGATGATAATAACGACAGCGGCATAAGAATTTATTTTGAAACTTCCTTTGTTAGTATTGCACTACAGTTTTACTTCCATATTCATTACATAAATACACTATCACTCTGAGCTTCATCAGTCCATCCATTCGTTGGCTGGTTAGTTATACTGTCCTGTCCATAACAAGTATGTAAGTTACAGATTCTGAACCACAAAAATATTTTAAAACTAACAAACAATTCATAGCTGAATTAATTTGGCCTAAATTAGCCTTAGTTACCCCGAATTAGCATTCAGAACTAGTCCACTTAAAGACAGACCTAGGCCACATTAAAAAATACTTCTGTATATAATAAAATTAATGGTGATCTAACATCTTTACTTTTAATAGTCTATCTTTTACTTGTCTTCCTTTTCTTTCTTCTCCCCCACCCCATTCTTTCTGTCTCTGCTGTTGTGACTGCTGACAGTAGTCACAGTGTGTCACTCAATATGGCTGAATTGTTATGGTGCTGGACACGAGATAAGGAAGTCATGCCAGCACAGTCGTGTTGTAAGTGCTTTGGGAAGGCGTTCGCATTTTCCACAATTCTTTCGTCCAGTTTGAAAGTTCCTGCTTGGGTCTTGGTCAGAGCTGTAACTGCCTCGTCTTCCCCCACCCCATTCCCACATACCCAAAAAAAAATTATCACCTATGGTCTCCCCTCCCACCTCTATGTATCAATTCTTAAAGAGTGCCGGATCTGTATTTATTGAATATTTTCAAGAGTGACCAAACCAACAACCCATCCGTCCATTCTCGGATGTTGTCAGTTCGTGACATTTGTACTGGTGGACTTGTTTATTAATGAGAGCAAGAAAAACTGGTTTGGGTGTCTCTCTCTCTCTCTCGCTCTCTCTCTCTCTGTGTCTGTGTCTCTCTCTGCGTGTCTCTCTCTCTGTCTCTGTGTGTGTGTCTCTCTCTGTCTCTGTGTGTCTCTCTCTTTGTGTGTGTCTCCCTCCCTCTCTCTCTCTCTCTCTCTCTCTCTCTCTCTCTGTGTCTGTCTCTGTGTGTCTCTCTCTCTGCGTGTCTCTCTCTCCATCTCTCTCTATGTCTGTCTCTCTCACTCACTCTCTGTCTGTGTGTGTGTGTGTCTCTGTCTCTCTCTCTCTCTCTCTCTCTCTGTCTCTCTCTCTGTGTCTCTGTCTGTCTGTCTGTCTCTCTCACTCTCTGTCTCTCTCTCTGTGTGTCTCTGTCTGTCTGTCTCTCTCTCTCTCTCTCTCTCTCTCTCTCTCTCTCTCTCTCTCTCGCTCAACTTATGTTATATTTCTATCTCCAGATCATAGGATAATTCCTGTAATTCATTTTAATCGCATTTTTCCCCTGGGCTATGAAGAATTACAATCAAGCAAAGTTAACTAGCTGGCTGCATAACACAATACTTATTATTTCTTATAATTTTTCTTGACATAATTCCAACACAGACTACCTGGACCAGCGTTCTCGTTTCATGAAACTGCATAGCATAAACCTGAACTCTGCTTATCCATCAGCCCTGATTTGAGAAAAGTATAGACTAGTACTTACTATACTAGTAGTGGAGCGCACTTAATACGGACACGCTTAATAGGCTACGTAAACATGGATACTTAGTTCATTATGTTTGGTCCATATTGTTTATCTCTAAGAGTTCATGTATGATTGAAACATATTTTTCTCATAATAAGTGCACAAAAACTGTTAATAAGTGCACTTTTGGTCGGTGCCAGTGTAACCGGGTGGCAAGGTATATATAGTATTGTATTCTCTAAGGTGAGCTTAGTCTGATCATTTTTTTTCTAATGTTATATGATGTTACATAATTATTTTAGGAAAGTGTGTCACCAGGGATTTTACCAAATTACTGTGAATGATCAATTTTGAGAAGTTGGGCCGAAAACACCTACACTAGTAAATGCCTGTCCCTGCTGGCAAACTGACTGAATCTCATAGTAGACTAATATGATACGAATGACAGCAAATGCCACTTACTTTTCAGGGCCACGCCAGTAAAAGACTATGCGAATTTCATTTTTTCATCTGGCTCACTTATATCTGGCCTATACCGTGTTTTTGTTGACTTTACGTTTGTTTTCCTTGTCTCCGCGAATCATCCAGGTGAGAAGCTTGACCCTTTGACATTTTTGACCCTTGACCTCTGCTGGTCATCCCCAGCCGTGGTCAAAGCAGGTCAAGTCAGGTGGGGTCACCAACCAAGATGGCGACGACAACAATGAAATTATCCACCAGAGTGGGCTGTTAAGCTGAGATGGCATTTCAGCCTGTTGAAAGATTTATTATTGAACGTACAGATCAAGATGGCCTGTCGGCATTGGCAAGATAGAAATTCAGGGATTTTAATCAAGTAAAGGTTATTTGGTTTTAGATCAAGTTTCGTAATTTGCGAGTAGTGTTGTGCGGATAATCTAATCTAACCCATTTTGGCGCTTGACTTAACTGTTGTTACGGGAATAGGGCATGCAAGTCGATTTTGGAAAGTGGGTAACGAGCAGAGGATTACGTTTTCATTTTTTTTTTTGGTAATTTATTTAAATAGGTCCCGTTAGGAATTATGAATTTAATATAAACATAACTGTAGCTCAAGAAAGTGTTTCAAAATCAGTGCCCCAGTAAGCTGGAAAGGAAAGAGTTGGAAAAGTTAGAAACTGATAAAATACCATGTCCATTAGACCCATTAGAAAATTAAATGTATTAGGCACCCTCAAGCAAAATCATAACTAAAATTTTTGTTGTTTAATTCTCCAGGCAGCCATGACATTCTGAGAAGAACAAATACAAGTCCATGTCACAAGAGCCACTGGTGACATGAAATAAATTGTGACAGATCAGCTGCTTTATCATCCATGGATCAGTTAAATAGTGGAGCTATGAGAAGACAAACACATTACTGGTTGCTTGTATGGTTTATGGTGACATCTTGTCTCATGGTGGTGGCACAAGTTCCAAGAACATGTGAGAATTTTTGAATTTAATGACTAACATTTCTGTGGGCTGACTGAGGATTCAGTCAGAGGAACTGGATCATCAGTCTATAAATTAATTACATGTTTCTCTCACTGTACCTCACTCATCTTTCTTTCTTTCTTTCTTTCTTTCTTTCTTTCTTTCTTTCTTTCTTTCTTTCTTTGTCTTGTCTTTTCTTTTTACCTTATTCTTTAAATAAAATTAATGTTATCCCCTTTTATAAAATATTGCTCTCAGTAAGTTGATACCTACCTCTGCAAGTTTCCTTCTTTTCTCACAAAAAAAAAAAAAAAATGATAAAATTAAATTTTGAAAGCACTTACGTTAATCCCACTAGTTCTGTTGTAATCATATGTATACTGATCTTTAACTTGCTTATTATCTTTTGTATTGATTCATGATATCATAAGGTACCTTTTTAATTTTAAGTCATATGTCTGCACAGGTATGCAGGTCTAACGTAAGAAAATATACTGATCATAATAATTATATGCATGTTCATGTGCTAATTATAAGCTTACAAATCTTGAAGATCAATATTTCATTTTTAATAGTCCTGTAGTACTACTGGTCTCAGCAATGGTGTTCTCACCTCTACTCCCAGATAACATGGATGAACTGTACACTTGTGGTCGCACAATAACAGTCGATGACACAGGTGTGCGTCTCTATGGCCGTGGTAATGTAGCTCCATCCAACCCACCCTTGGAATGCATTGTTTACCTGCAGTCTGCATATGCCATGGATGATGGGAGCAATTTACTGCAGATTAAAGTAGAATCCTTGTTCATAAAAGATTGCACTGTCAGGCTGGATCTTTACAATGGCAGACGCAGCGTTGGACTCACCCTGGTGTGTTGCTCAGCTACTTGATAACTGTTAAATGTCTTTGTTTACCATCATATAGTCATTAATCCTGAGATTCTTGCCTAAAGATGCCAGATTTGGGAAGTTAAGCTATTATGAAACTCAGTGAGCACATTCATGTGGACTTCATGAGGGCTTTTTACCTGAAGCCCAATTTAGGTGTTCAAACATGTACTCAATACATTTTTTTCTTATTTTGGCTAAGGTAAAATTTTGGAATCTGAAATATTATACGCACATCTTAGCAGGAGAACACACAGTGTGACCATTTTTCACTGTTCTTTTTCTTTAGCTAGCAGTAGTAAAGACAAATGACTGTATAAGAAAACATTTATGACTGTATAAAAGCGGTTAAATTGCCCAGAACAGATGCAGGTCTAGAAGAACTTTGTTAACATGAAATTGAAGAGGCTGGCCAAATCATTGACATTGTTTCTAAGTAATGGCTGTGAAGGCCTTGGCTGATTACAGGGTGGTGTGTTGTTGGGCATTGGCATACACTGTCATCACCTTTGATTGACACAATTTTCATGATGGGCCCAAGCTAATCTCTATACACCAGACCGCCAATGGAGAAGGGGAGGAAAAACTGCTATGGCAACGGCAGCTTTTTTTATCCTCCCTCATTCACTTTTCTTCTGTCACTTATTGTGTTGTCAAATGTTCCCTGAAACTCATCAGTGGGTTGACATAAAATATAAGTATGGATAAAGAGGGTGTTTGGGCGGGGATTTTCTTTTCTGCCAGGTTAACCAAGATTTCGGGTAAAGCACAGTCATCTTAAACGAGTTCTATTGTATTTGATTGGATAGTGGTTGTAAGACTTTGTGGATTAATAATTAACTTATGTTTTCCTTTACAGCAAGCCTTTTCATGCCAAAACAGCCCAGTAGGGATCGTTCGCTCTAAAGGCAGGGAAGTTACTGTGAGATTCTCCCGCCCTGATAGATTGGTCCACAATGAGTATCAGTTTTCATTAGAGATCAAACCCTATAGTAAGTCTCACTTCATGGTTTTTCTCCTCTTTTACAACATTACTCTACTGGCAGCTGTGTAAAATGAAACTGTATAAAGTGGACATTTCACTTAATCTCTCCAGGTATTCATGGGACTATTATGCCTTTTCTTTCTTAGAATATTTCCAAAACATGACATATCAGAACACTTATACATTAAAGTTTATGGACTATCCAAATTTCTTCTTCACAAAACATTGATATCATTGGTTTTGTTTCACATAAAAAAATTCATAAATTAACAAGCAGCACCTTTTCTTAAATGCCTTTATATCATTATCAGATTGCCTATGTCAGCGATTGCAAACTGGGCTATGTTTGTACTTATTACAACCCCATACATGTATCATATGTCACAGACAGGGTAAATCACAAAGTCATTGGTTAGAAAAGAGCACCAAAGTTTAAAATTGGCATTATTATCTTGCATTGACTTATACAATGTTTTTCCCTCTCCTGAAAAGCATTCGCACTCAACTAAGATAGGGGAACTGCCTAAGACTGTGACAATAAACTCTAGTGATTTATGGACACTTCCTCAGAGACATTGAGGGTATTTTTATTCCCCACTTATATGTAATACAAGACTAACCCCCCATTCTGTGAATGGGACCAACTTCATTGAGACCAAATTCACAGAGCATGGATACTAGTTGTGGTCTGTAGGTCCCATTATCAAAGTGCAAGAGACAGAAAACATGCTAGAAGCGACAGAATACCTGATGCACTGAAACGCATAATAGCCGAACACCTTAGACATAATGAAAAAGTAGTCCACAAAGGACAATCAGAATTAACCCATACTGAAATAATTTATCGAAGGAAGAATAAGAAAAGTGGTATGTTGCCGATTTTACCTGACTAAAACACAGTCAAGAACGTCCTTACTTCATCCTGAAAATCTGTTTTTTTCACAACCCACAATAATGAAGGAGTAGAGAAAGGTAGATTCCCAAGTCCATCTTTATATATATATAGATACTTTACAGGAGGGCTTTAACGAATGCCTGGAACAGCTAATATGAATACCTCATCATACTCAAGCAATTCATGCTTTCAAGTTTAAACTCATTGCCTTGCTAAAATCTTCATTTAAACTGTTTAGATTTCAAAATAATATCACATACACAAAAATAAAATAGCTATGATTTGAATGAAAAATTTAGCCAAACTGTAAAACGCAAATCTCTGGGAGTCAGAAAATGTTTGTAAGGATTATCAGGAATCACAGGGAAGAAGACAAGGCTATTGTAGTGAACATTTTTAGTACTGTAGTTATTTTGCAGGTTGGGCAAGTCTTCAGATATGATTTTTGTGTTCTTTGAAGTGATATTTCTACGAAGTATCATGCTTAGCAGCTATGAGTGTCTCTGATTTCATCCTTCACTTGCAGAAAACCATGATGCACCAGGCACAAAGACAAGCGTGGGGACTCTCTCAGTGGGTGCCATCATAGGCATCATCATCGGATGCCTTGTGCTTGTTGGCTTGATCATCCTCGCTGTTTGGTGCTGTTGTACAGGTGAAACTTTTTTTTTTTAATTTTTAAAAAAAATTTTTTTTTTCAAACATGTATTCACGTATATTTACTCACGTATAAATGAATAACAATAATTGGCAGACAAGCACACATAAGATTCATTATATAATAAAGGGTGAATGACAGATAGCCTATAGTCAGAAAAAAAAAAAAAGTGGTCCTCTCTAGATCTTTAATCATGAAAAATAAAGAACTGATCTGAAAATTGGTTGGTAAGGCGCCCATGACTCCCTAAAGCAGCACCAGTGTTGAAGTAGTTAGCTAACAACTTTTGGATAAGATATTGTTAATAAATTTTAGATTTCAGGTGGGCAAGGGTAGGACTAGGAGGAGTTTTTGCAACTTTACTAGAATAAATACAGTATACTTCTTAGGTAATAGGACGATCAGATAACATATTTCATCGGTTTTAATGGTTTTAGAGACACCAAACAATACTGAGAATTGGCTGAAGGAAAAGTTATGAGCGTGTAGGTGTACAGGTGAGACCTTTGCAAAGTGTTTGTGCAGTTGGATTGGGTGGCCTAAGGACAATGAGTTCCAAATCTGTGTAGTAGCTAGATATTAATTTTCCAAGGACAGGAGAGTTGTAATGAGTGCTAAATGTCTTGTCCGAGGTAGGTGGGCAGTGAAAGATGTATAAGGCAAAAAAGCAGACTATCTGCAGATGAAATTCTCTTTCTCTGAATATGATCTTAGATCTTCCACCTGCAGAGCATCTCACCACCTTCGGCAAAAGTAAAATATTATTTCAGACCACTAGCATCAGCCTGATAAGTTTGTGCAGGGAGTGGATGGGAGGGAGTGTGGCTGAGGCAGATGACTAAAATGATTCCAATAAAGACCCAAATTTGGGCTGACCAGCACTGTGTTTAATCCTTAGTAGAGCCAGCTGGGGTGTCTGTGTCAGTTTCATCAGTCACATGGAGCTGAAATCATTCTGGATACTTATATAAGAGAACAAGTGACTGGTATTGATAGCAGACTGTATTCTTACAGGACCTGGGTTTTGTTTTTTTTCATGCAGCTACAGGTATGTCAGTACATGATATCCTCTCTGTCACTTTTATGATGTTAACATATAGGTTTAGTCTTGGTATAATAAGTGAAAGAGGCAAACTGATATGTTTGTAATCATTAAATGCAGATGTCAAGAAAGGAATAAGACAATAAAAAAACGTGAAAGGGGACCACACTACAGCTCTGATTTGAGAGGGACTGCTCCATTTGCAGGTGATGGTATCCTTATTTTTTTGTAGTCTTTGTCTCAAGTCCAGGTGTGCTTAATATCAAAAGAATATAATCATGAGATGTCCCATATGATCAGATTTTTCTATGTGGACATGTGGAGACACTACTCTGGGGTGTGTGTTTGTTTGTTTGTTTTACAACTAAACTCACACAAGTTATAGAGAGATACAAAAGTGATGATTATTTTGTGGCTTCTAATAGAAACAAAATTTGAAAGAGTACCCTTTTTTCTTTTAAATTTTCATTCAGGCCGACTTGGAAATTTCAATATACCTGGACGATCAGTCACAAAGGCATCTGATACGGGAGTGGACAATGCAGGAGCCATTATTGAGAAACCAAAGTCTGTAGGGGCCATTGATTTCCAGGTATGTGCATAAGAGTGTCTAGAACATTAAAGCAAGTCATCTTGCATAGCTGTTATTGGTTACTGATGTGGTCATATATCTAAAAGTAAATATGCAACACAAGAATTTTGCATACTTGCTTTGAGGTCCAATGTGATTTGCTTAATAAAGTGGTTGGATCTAAACTGGATCTAAATATCCAGCATAAAAATGTCAAATATTTACTTCAAGAAAATCCCAGATGCATCAACTTTCAGTAACTAAGAAAATCCCAGTTGCATCAACTTTCAGTAACAAAGTTAAAGGTATTGGAAGGTGATCAGGCTTAATGTTCATGACAAAATCTTGAGACAACCAGAAGTCTAACATGTCTTGTATTTTTAGCAATATTTTAGACTATCTAGTGAGATGACATTGAGTGAGAACCCTTCTACTTGTAATTCCCTCCCTGTTTTGGCACTGTTCCCTGATATCTCAAAGGAAAACTACAAATGACAAGGAAATTCTCATACCTATGGTGTCAGCAGGTGTGGAAACTGTAACTTGCAAATGTCAATATGTTTTGAACTGACCAGTTATACATAATTTATTTTTTTTTCTGAAAACCTTATCTCAAACAGAACCCAGCTGTCTGGAATACTGTGACCACAGGGAATTATGAACCTCCTCAGCAGAATGCCCTGCGACTCTACCAGAAGGGCATTCCTCGTAATAATCTCATTATTGGTCGCAGGTTTGAGCATGCAAGGGATGGAGAATACCAAAACTATCCAGCCAGAGAGTCTGTCAGCAGGAGATCTGCTCATGAATATGAACAATACAGTTACGAACAAAGACAGCGGGATGCAGAGGAACGAAGAAATAGGGCAACCAGCCCACGGAAAGAAACTTTGATCGATGATGTGTTTGAGTCAGATTCAGAGACAGTGGATAGTAAACCGACAAATCAAGCACCAGGATCACCAAATGGATCACACAAGGGATCTCCAAATGCATCACCTAAAAGGTCACCACAAGGATCACCCAAGGGGTCACCAAAGGCATCACCGAAAGCTGAGAGAAAGAACAAGGAGGAGGACATGGAAAGTGAATCAGTGGATCTACAGAGTCAATTGGAAGATGATAGCGGCTCTCCGAGGGGAAGTCGCAAGAAGGCAAAAGGTGAAACATCTCCAAAATCAAAGCGTAAACAAGATGATCCTACAGCCATGCCACCTGAAACATTTGAACCAATATTCACAGCACCCATTTCTGGAATCGATTATAAAGTAAGTCAGGATCTATATGGTGCACCTCAAGGCTATCAAGGGGGTTTTATACCATATGGTCTCATCCCAGCTGGGGCTTTTGCTCCAGGTCCTCCAGGCAGCCAAACTTATGCTTATGCTTACCAGACTGTTCCTGTAGCCGGTGTCCCTGGGCAACCATACTCTCAGGGAGCTTGGTTCGTTCAGAATACTCCAACCAGTGAGGGAAATCGTCGAACAGCTTTTGCTGTAGAAGAAACAAGATCACCAGATAAATCCAGACAGCTGACCCCGGATAGCCAAAGGAGAAAACATAAACAGGGAGATTCATTCCAAAAGACCTCATACCGAGATAGTGACAGGTCTCGAAGGAGTAGAAATAGATATGGTGATGACGGTCCCGATTTATCCATCATTGCAAGAGGAGCTGCACCACCAGACCCAGATCAAGCTCACAGATCTGTGGCTGTGAAGTCAGGGACAGACCCAGATACAGGCATTCACACTACTCAGGTATGTGCATTTCAAATGAAAAATAAGTTTTGAGTAGAACCCTTGAAACAGTTATGTCAACATTGCTTCTGCTGGGATTCACTCTCTGAATGTACTTTTAAACTATTTACTATCAGGTTTTGCTAACTAACACCTTCATTTTCAGCAGTGCCTCAGAAGTGGTGGTGAAAATGGACCTCTTTGTTTTATAAATAACATCTGCTACGATGACAGTTGGGAGTTTTCTTCCAGTGATTCTTAATCTTGGATGGCACTGCATCAAATATTAAGAGAGAATTTATGTTTGCAACAAGCTACCCACGATGACCATATGGTCTTCACATAACAGCTCAGTGATATTCAAATAAACTTCTCAGCCTAAGAGCTTGACTGTAAAACAGGACATGAAAAAATTATGTACATTTCAACTGATATCGTAACTATTCAAACTTAAGTACTGTATTTGCATAGTAGCATCGATTACCACAATCAATGTAGGTGTGTGATGGCTCAGTGATTTAAAAATGTGCTATCACAGTTAAGAAATAGTAGCTACTACATACAGTAAAACTCTGTTAACACAACCATTGCTTAACATGTTTACCTGCTTACCACATGCCTATTCAGCAGTCCCAACTGCTTGTTCCTAATAAAAAGTACTCTTGATAACACAAAATCTCTTATGACACACACCCAGAGTTTGGTTGGAAAGGTGACAGGAGCAGTTTTGAAGAGGATGAGGCAAAATGAAAAAAGAATTGTTTACATTTCAACTACGGCATATCAGCACAGAAGACAGATGGCCGACACCTTGCAAATCTGGAAAACATCAACACGCCATTTAAATGGCAACATGGCCTTACTTATAAATGAAAACTGGTCCTAATGTGAAGCTGTGCTTCAGCTTCTTCATATACATATACTGTTTAATTCAGGTGTTGTGGACAGACACTGTAGCTGATCCGACAGACCCTGGGCCTGATGATAATCCACAAATAACCAGAAAAAATATTACGAGAGTCACTACAAAGAGTGGCCATGGAGAGCTTCCTCCACAGACAGCATGTAAGTCATGTATATCAAGTTTGTTTTACTTGTCATTGTACTGAAATGGTTTTGAACTGCAGAATAACTCAGCCAATTAAAGTTTTGCCAAAACTGTAAGTCATACTGTTTAAAATACAACAAACAAACCTGGTCTTGTGATCCATTGATACCAGTCAAGGCAGCGTCACATACTTGTAAACTCAGATTTAAGACACAAACTTCTAAACAATATTGTCTGAATTTTATGCATCACTACAGGGTATAATCTTTTAAATAGTGAATTTAAGGTAAATATTTCAGTAAATATGATTGTGAACACTTTCAGTTTTGCTTCTTATGTATGCCTGCTACATGACTGCTTTCATTTCTTTCTCAGTGTTATCGTTAGAAGAAGAGGAGCCAGCTTTGTTGTCTCCAAGTTCAAAACCATCTCATTCTGCCACCATACCTAACTCTTCTATTCTGCCTGCTGCCCAAACCCCAGATGGGGACAATGTTGCTTTCTACACTGGAGATGCTGTATACCACCAAGTCTTACCTCCAGAAAGAACATCAACACCAACATCCATACACAGAGCACCCGCTTACAGCCATGCTATCAGAGACAGAATTCCATTGGATGATTCCACTGTTTAACATCTCTGTGATATGTGGAGATCTAATTTGTGGCTATATTCAGCTCTTGTAAAGTTTGGATGATAATTTTAAGGACTGAGGTGTTTTGGCTGGGCAGCCATACTGTCCTGTCGAGATTATTTTGGCTGAATAGCCAGGCAGTAAGATTTTCTTAGTTGACAAAGCCCAGCTAACAAAGCCCAGGAACATGCTTCTTCTTCTGGCAAAAAAAAACCCAAAACAACACAGAAGAAATTATTTATAGACTGGTTCATGTGATGGTTGAGTCTTCTTCAGATTTTGAATTTGCATGATAATCCACTATAACTTGGTATGAAAACCTGAAAAATCTGATAGGGGAGATAACTCAGAAACATGTCCCATTAAAGTGCGACTAAAGTGCTAGAAAAAATGTGATTTCCGACAGTTTTTATATTTTCAATATCAAGTTTTAGATCAAAAGTCATCATTTTTGCTAAAAAATAATATTTCGAAATTAATTTTACAACTTTTAACCTATTCTGAAATTGTAAGAAAAAAACCGTACCGGAAACGTCACGTCAGCGCGGAAGTCGCGGTGTTTTCGATCGAGAACAATGACAGCACCGGTCGAGCCGTATCAGTTCGAGCCCCTGCGCCGAAAAACAGATGACGAGGATATAATTGAGGAGAAAACTATTGGACCACCATTTCAGGAATGGTAAGCAAGCATTCTGTCACAGTATAGCTCTCTGTATTGTTGACCAAGTGCTAGTCTAGACTACTCTCAACTTAGTAGACTAGTCTCGATCTAGATCTAACTTTGCTAGCATGCATGTCCACATCAGTGTTTACTTAAACAGATGCCTCCATGTGCTGTACGGTGTCTTCTGTGGATCCATCTCTAGATTTACAGTTTACAGCACAACAATAACCCATTGTTTCCACGTGGGAGCGAGCCCTACTGAGTGCAGCGCTACGCGTAATAGCCATGAGGCGTGTACACCGGTGTTGGTGACGTCACGTATTTCTGGCGAGGCGAGCAGCGGTGACGCTAACACAGGAGGGCATGGGCATGTGTTTCTTTGTGATTTCTTCGAAACGCGTTAGATCTGATGGGTTTGAGAAGGTCAGTAGGAAGTTTGAATCACTGATGCATGTTAAAATAGTAATTTCACAGGATTCTGTGCACTACACCATAAAAGTACTTTAGTCGCACTTTAAAGATAAAATTCCAGCCTGAGTACTCCATGATGTGAATTCTGACTGTCCAGCCAATAATCTCACTCCAAAATGTTAAATTTGCTCACAAAATTTAGATAAGAGCACATCGACATAGGTAAAGATTTCCACAGCCTGTTTCCAGTTTCAGTAGCAGTGGCTTCAGCTCTTAGTTTCAGATCTTTTAAATCTTAATACTCAAATTATCGAATAATTGCCTGGATGAAGTTATGCTCTTGTTAATTTCCCATGATTTTTCATAAACATGCAGACATTTTGGATTCTGTGCATAAATCTAAAAGCAACTATGTGTCAAAGAGATTTTTTTGCCTGAACAAACACAGGATATGAGGGATGTACATGATCTCACAACAGAAATGAACAGGGTCTATGGCAAACTGCTCAGGTGTTAAGAATCTCATGTCTGTAATTTTGTCATTGATATTATCATGGTATGTGGTCCCCATACCCAGGAGAAAGTTTATGGTTCAGATTGTGCCAAGACACACACCCAGTTGTAAGGAGATGTCAACAGATCTCTACCAAGTACCATGATTGGAAAGGTGATGAAAGCACATGTATATATATACATGTTAATATTAAGATGCAAATTATTAGCTTGTTATTTGAAAGGACAGGCATGTATAGATCTCTGACCTATGTCTGCCTAATGAGGCAAATAAAAATCTAAAAATGAAAAAAAAATATTAAAAAAAAAAAGCAAATGTTAGCACATAGTTGTGGTATGAGAGAAAGAAAACAATATTAACTGGTGTAGATCCTATCAAAATTTACAGTGATGATAAGGGGACCACTATCAGTATTCATGCGTTTTTTCACAGATGGTGACAATCAGAGATATACAACCAACATGCTTTTACAAAATTCATGCAATGCCCTAACTCTAATAAGCCTGTTTTGCAGTACCCATAACACTGGTCTAAGCCCATGGTCACTTCAGGACTTGAGGAGTGGTTAAATTAGTGCTCTATTTATAAAAACTTTTTGTAATAAACATATTTCACTCCTTCTCTGCCAGGAATCTCATATATATTTCTTCAAATCAAACCATAATTATTAAAAGAATTCTAAAATTTTCATACACAAGATTAATTTTTTCCAAGAAAAGCAACAACATTGTGTTAATGAACAAAGTAGATATAATAATAAAGCCGATTTTTTAAAACTATGACTTTCCTCATAAAACTATGACATCACCTATTCAAGACTTTCTCCAGGATAAGGCAATGAAGTGATTAAGTGCATGTCATTTTCGGGCCCTCATAGACAGCCCATAGTGAGCAGGTGGCCATTGCAATCATGTGGTCACTAAGTTATGTTCATCTGTATACCAGAAATCCACATTGAGTGGCACTTTGCAGTAAAGATAATATTGAGGGATGCCTGTGTAAAGATCTCTCATTATGTAATAATGACACAGTCTTTACACAGACGCCTGGTGATATGTAGGGTATTCGTGAATATTCTCTGAGCGCTCGTACTTCATGAGCGATGGCATGGAAGTGGATGAGCATGTCTCTACAAAAGCCAGTATTACTAATGATGTTGTTTCTCAGGGGACTGTGCATATTTCATAATCTTTACATTCAGGACTGTATTATAGTGAGCACATTTCTTTTTGAGCACTCAAGTTTCATGGCAGCAGTAACACAGCTTTTGTGTGCCTTGTTTAAAAAGGCTTTATTTTTTTATATTGTGTATTTATATATATATATATATGTAAATTTAGGGATTTCAAAACAAAACATGTGCAGAGGCTGACTACTGTTTTATATTAACAAGCTGCAGCATAGCACATCCACATTTGTCTGTTTAGAACCTGAGGGGACAAACGAGTTGTGTTTAAATGAATGGCAATTTAGCTTCACAATTTTCACAGACAGCCATCATATTGTTATGACTGCATGCATGTGTTGCCTATATTTTGCCAGAATTAGGATAAAGTAAGTGTGGGTGAGTGTTGCATAAGCAATGGGTTAAAAGTATATGCATAATGGTCAAAGAAAACCCATAGTAAAAAGTAAACCAAGTTTTTGTGCTAAGTCCAAAACATAGTGAGTTTTGCATTCGAGGTCGAAACTGAGTTTTTTTCACTAACCCATTACATCACGAAGTCATAATTCTGCATGTAAATGTCTGTGATTAATAACTTTCCATGTGTAGCATAAAGCATTTAAGTTAGTTCGCCTGCCTTTTGTTCAGTTCATAAATTCACCATTTCCTGAATGAATTTAAAACATGTTCATCTCAATTTCTAATAAAAGCTTGAAATAAAAAGTATGCTATGTAGAAATAAGTGAGGATTGCAGAAAATAACTAAATTTTGAAATGTCACCATTGTAATGGGTTTTTCTGGACCGCCACAAACTGCATGGTTCCTTCTGAAAATCATATGTCATGGAAACTCTAGTGAACTAAACATTCAACAAAGTCATCTTTGTGATCGCTGAAGAAAATCTCACATTCATTGTTCTGCTCCTTAGTCACTCACCATTGACTTTTAGTGGACATTTCAAGAGTTAACTAAACAGTTCTTGCGACTGACTTTCATAACCCACACTGCTAATATAACCCATTGCAACTGCTTGTTAGAAATCTCACAGAATTGTAAATAGAATACTGTACTTGCCTTACCATTTGTCAGATGTAAGTTGTCTGCAAAAGATCATTTTACTGTATGTAATAAATTCTAACGTTGTAATGATCATTTTAAAGATATTTCACATTAATTTTTGACAAAATTTTTATTTTGTAATTCTGCATGTAAATCTTTGAACATTTATCTGCAGGGTATATATTTTTAGACCTCATAATACTGTGCAACACATTCCTTGCTCACTGCTCATGGTGTTTACATACTACTTCTATAGGTGAATAGACATTTATTTTACAACTTTTGCATTGTAATATATTAGCAGCAATTGTATTAGTCAACAAATAAAGCACATCTGATTTCTATACAATAGTCTGCCTTTCTCTTCTGTGAATCCTGATATGCAATAAATGAATATTTCCAAAGGCAAGATAAAAATCTACAATTCTCAAATACTGTCTTATCTATTTCAACCACATTATCTTAATTCTTTGTCACATAAAAGCAGAAACTGCATTATACCTTGATCTAAGTGACAACGGAGAGCAACAGCCTGATTCTATACTACCATCTACAGTTTTTGACAAGTGCTTCACTTCAGAATGTATTTTCCAGAAATCTACAAATTTCAGTTATTATTTATTTAAACTTCAGTCTCTAAATTCTTTATTGCTTTAAAGACAAAAGCTTTTTATATCTTCTTCTAGGTGAATGAGGAGAACAGCAGCCTGATCCGTAACTAACCATCCACAAGCACTTTACTTCAGAATGTATCTTTTTCACATTCTCAGCCAACATTGTAGAAGCCCTTTTTTTTTTCCAAAAGGATATAATTTTCACTGTGAAAGTCAGAAATGGCCTTTTGTGAGGACATAATCTTCGTGAGCCCTGCTTGATGGTTTTGTCATGAGTTTGTGAGCTGAGAAGTCTAGAATAATCCAGAGTAATGTTACAGAATAGCTTGTAAAAATATTTGGCTGTTGATAATCTTCTCCTCCTTCTAAAATTGTTGAATAAGCAACTCTGCTTTAACTGTTAGAAAACTTACTATTATCAGTAACATTCAAATAATGAGGGGTAGTAACTAGAAAAAAAAACACATCTGCATTTCACCTGTGGATTGCCACCCTAAGCAAACTGCTGAAATTAGTAAGCCCTTTGAAAAATACTGAGTGGGACTTTTTGTTTATGCAGGAAGTAATATTTGTAAACAATTTCCAAAATCCTGAAAATCAGATCCTCAAGGTAAATACCCCACAACTGTTTACACACTTATCTGGGATTTTAGTTGATCCAGCAGGTGAACACAATATTGAAGATGGTATAAAAGTATCAAAAATACCTTCCACTACCAATCTCTTTGCCCACCTTTTGCATGTGTGTATTTGCTTTTTATATGAAATGAACATTTTACTTGAATCAGTTTAAATTTCACCTCATTCAACTCACCTCTACACTACTCACTAGCCATCATGCAACTCTACACCAAGAAAATTCAATATATTGCAAAAAAAAAAATGCAAGCTGGATCATGCAACCATGTGCATGACAATGTAGGTGTAAACATAAATGTGACTATTACTCTATGGTACCAGCACTACCATCATCTGCCGGCAAAACCGCAAACCACCTAAAAAATATAACGTACAACAGTATACAAATGCAGTAAAATTAAACACAACATGTAAACATCAAGAAAACAGTTCAAAACTTAAACATTATATAAATAGACAAAAACACAAGTACAAACTTGCTGGAATCCTATGATTGTATATTTGAGGTAAGTATGAAAAACGAAATATAAAGGTGCTGCATTTAAAGAATGAAATTTATCAAAACTGGCTGCTACAAGATAATGTTCATACAACAACTATGGCACATGTAAATAATCATCACAAAATATCACTTTACTGACATCATAAACTTGTACACAAAATTTGATTTCAATATGGCACTTACCTGATTGCTGATTGGCAAGAATGTAGCATAGTTAGTAATCATCGCAGCGAAATCACAGGTCAAAACTATTTATACAAAATATTCTTTGATTAGCATCATGCACACAGCAAATTACCAGCCCAGATACTTTATCCATGTTGCCATATAAGATCGAATACGTTGTAAATTACATGCATGAAATGCAACCTTATTTGACAACAAGAATAGCTCATGAAAGAAACTTTTACAATGAGAAACAACAATTCAGCTGTACTAGCCAACACACACACACTCATACACCCCACAATTCTGTTCTTGCAATATCTCTGGCCCCTCAAGCTTTGATATGGCTGTATACGGTCTGGTCACTGCCACCTTCAGGATATGGCACTGATATATTATCAAATAAATGGTGCATAAGAAGCATAGGATAAAGCCAATTTTAAAACAGGGTGAAA
The DNA here is from genome assembly GCA_033807755.1 of Ellobium chinense. Lineage (NCBI taxonomy): Eukaryota > Metazoa > Mollusca > Gastropoda > Ellobiida > Ellobiidae > Ellobium > Ellobium chinense. The sequence goes on along the minus strand of JAWQUT010000589.1, from coordinate 253,772 downwards.
GTTGTAATGGATGAGGCTGAGATTATATTTAAAATATTCTATATATACGACTATCATTCTTGCATACTTGAAAAAAAGCTAAGTACTTGGAAAATTCTCCATAACCAGGGTCTCCACAAGATGTTAAAACTGTTGTTCAATGACATATGGTAATCTTACATTTTTTTCCCATGATAATTACATGTTTCAAGCATCTTACAACAACTGTTCATCACACAAAATTTATGTGGTCTTCACTAAGAGTTTACTCTTGTTGATGCACCAGAGGATAGTTCCAAACAAAAGTATGAATCAATGATCCTACATTTTTTAATTTTTCATGATTTTTTTCATGACAGCTGGACATGTTTTTGTAGAACAAAGGTATTTTCCAGATGTGCAATTGTTAATGGAAATTTTTCATAACTTTTTTATTCCTGATCTGTGGCAATCCTGAACTGCCCTGAAATCTGAGCCCTCTAGCACAATTTTTACCAGGTTCTGAGCCACTAATGGAAAGTTCCTATACATTTCACAAGCAATCAGCTGTCATGGCTTTGCAGTCTCATAAAAAACACCCTACATCCCCAGTTAAGTAGGGGGGGCGGGTCCTGAGAGTGATTTTCTAAAAGCTTTGAGAAAGGCGATTTTCATGACGATATTTGGACTCAGGAGGCCAAAATTAGAAGGAATCATGTGAAAAAAAGTGTGTACATCTTCTGGTTGCCAAGGAAACGCCGCCATTTTGAATTTCAGTGTACTTAAATCTACCATTTTCAAAATGCAAAGGCTCCGCCAATTTTCATTCAATTTGTATGTCTCTGGACGGTAGGATCGGATTTGTGAAAAACGCCTTTGTTTTGCTATAAAAAATTTGTGAAAATGGTGTGTGACAAAAATACCATTTTTCAAAAATTTTCTTGCAAAAATTGACTCTAGTTCAAAAACTACAGCAGATATCAAAAATCCGATCCTAGGCCCTATAGGCAATAGTACAAGAGTGTTATATGCAAAATATCATGCCAATCGGTCAAAAAATAAAAAAGGAGATGCAAAAAAATGGTGCAAAAGTAGAGTTTTGAGATAATTGCATTTGAAAATTTCAATACTATGTCAATTTACCATGACCTCCCTGCCTAAAACAGCCATTATGACGGGTAAAACATGCAAAATGTCAATAAGCTTCGTGTATTCGTAAAGTCAAATGGTTGAGGTACTTGAAAAACGCAAAAACTCAAAATCGATATTTTGAAGTGAAAATTTGATTTCAGGACCCGCTCCCCCCCTTAATAATGAGGGAACACTGTATATACTGCAAACAGTCCTAAAGCTCTGTCTATGATAGAGCTAATTCTTCTTAACTGGAACTGCATAGGAGCATTAAGAAAAGAAGAAAAAAATCTCACTAAATGCGGGTGCAATTCTTAATTTTCATGTAGGGGCAGGGACTAATTTCTTTCCTGCAACTTTTTTTGCAAATTAGCATGAAATCAATTACACAGAATGTCATTCTGTGAAATTCCCAAACTTATTTCTCCCTACATCTATGGACAATTACTGATATCCTTCTTCACCAGTCCACTGTTTTTGAACAAAAGTCATTAACTAGGTTACATACTGCTGTACTGCTGACTTCTGAGAGATGATACCTAGTGCACAGTTATACAATCAGTTCTATTGACTAATACTTCCATGCTGTCCATTACATGTATGCAAATCTAACAGTGCGAGCATAACAAAACAACTACTTTTCTGATTGCATTTTTTCCACACTGAAGTATAATGTTGTATTCCACAACAAAGATCATACGTAAACTTTGTTATCATTTTGCTCATAATCTTATTGATCAAATACATGTGCGTCCATGAGCATATGCAAGCCTTTTTTTTTTTTTCAAAACTGCAGTTTTGTGGAATATGATTCTATATCAATATGGACAACATGTCATCCCATAGGGCAAATGCCCAATTAACTTTTTTAAGCACATCACAAAGTGTGTTTACAATTATTTTATTTGGAATGGGAATAAGAAATTCCCATAAGGCAAATGCCCAATTGAAAAGCTTTTTTCCAAACCTCAGTATGTGGTCTTTGAATATTTTTTTAGACAAAGGGAAATAACATGAGGGTAACTGCTCTTCATACATTAATTTGTATTTAGAGTTAAATAAAATTTGGAGAAGTGGAGATTTTGAGCTCAATTTGGTTTTGAGTGAATTAACACAGAAATGCATCTTTGAAATCACCACCAACTAATTTTTCAACGAAAGTGCATTTACAGAGTTTTGGAAAAACGCTCTTCAACTGAGAAACTTCACCATGATATGTGTCTGTTGTGAGAGTTCTTGATGAACCTGTCAGTGTACTGTGGACGAAGTAATAAAATGCTCAAACAGGACAACTACGATTGCTGGGTAGCCTTCTTCTCCTTAGGTGGAGAAGGCAAACTGCGTATAAATTTGACAAAGGCTGCCATGACAGCGTCTGGCTTCTCCCACTGTGGGTAATGGCCAACATCAGCATCCAGTGTCACCAGTGTATGCTGTGGAACAGTTTTCCTGTAGAGGTAGTATAGGCAAAATTCCTGAGCAAGTACATATATTATCACAAGCAAAACAATATTAATTTTGGGTTTATCTTGAAAAGAAGGCTTGGTGGATGACTTAATTTTTGAGATGTCCACTTCTCCTTTGATCAAGCAAACTGTGGAGTATGTATTGTACTATTTTCACGCTGCTGTTATATTCAGAAAATGGTCTACAGATAACACAATAAAAAGACAGGAAAATATTGAGAGAAAGTGATGTGTTCTTTTGGTTTCTGCAATTTGAAAATGGAATTTAATCTGATTGTAATTTCAAAGCTAAATGCCATAACTTGAACTGTGTAACTCCTCACTGAACAAGCTATTCCTATTCAATAATTTACCTGAAATGAGGTGCAAACACTTCACCCGGATTCAGTGGATCAGCTGGGCCATATATCACCTGGACTGATTAAATTAAAATAAAACAAAAATAAAAAAACTAAATGATAACAGAATCATAGATAATACCCACCCCGTTACTGTTTGCGCCCACACATCTTCAAACTGTCATGATAAATATCACTTTCTGATAAAATTCAGATGCAGACAAAACATGCTCCCTTTCATGACACTAGTTTGTTTTTTTCTTTCTGTAATTCAAAAGCTATTTTTACTGCTGCTGAATAGGGTCAGAGTTCTGACAGCGACTTTATGTACTTTGGCTACATAAATCACGTGTGGTCGAAACAATGCTGACCTAATTCTGACTCAGACCTTTATCAATGCAGTCTGAGCGCATCTAAATTCACCTCTTGACACTATTACAGGCCACAACACTGCTGACTTGCTGAAATGAGTGGTTTGCACAATTTTGACCTAAATCTGACTCAGACCTTTATCAAGGCAGTCTGGTCATATCTACAGTCACTTTTTGACACTGTTACAGGCTACATCACTGTAAAGTTGTTAAAGTAAGTGGTTCATTCAATTTGGCCCACTCTGAAATAGGCCTTTATCACCGCAATCTGGTCAGATCTAGATTCACAGTTTGACATGCTTACATGTTACATGACTCATAATTTGTTTTAATTACAGCTGCTGTTTTCACAGCTGTTATAAAGTTATCGCTTCTGCCTCCTCCTCCTTCATGTTCACCTGCATTTCTATCTCTGTCTGCTTTGGCAAAGAGCAGACCGTATCAAGCTGCAGGCTTACCTTTCCTCTGCGTTGTCTGTAATGCCCCTACCCATCTGTCCCTGAATGCGCGCCGTTCCCTCTCAAAGTTGATGATCCTACCGAGACAAAATGAACCAAAGTGACAGAGGACAAAGACCAGAGTTTATGCTAAATATGAATAAAATATAAACCCATGGCAAATAAGAACTGAACTGATTGTATCCTTTGTGGCTTATATAATATGTGGTGTAAGGCTACTTCTGTCTAGTGAAACTATAGCTAATGTGACAAGATCCTGTTGTCTGTATGCCATATGTCATACTCCTTAAGCCACAAGATGCATGACAAACGGAACCATGTGTATTTCATTTACCTTTGCAACAACTTCATGTAAATGGCTAAAGTAAAAAGTGAGAACATCAGAAGCTTCTCACACCATGAAGGGATTAAAGGAGCAAAAACATTACATGCTATGAAGTATTGCAGAGAGCATCAAGAATAGCTGGATCTAGATATAATTACAGCAAAATGATGTGCACCATGTTTAAACGATTGCAATCTATACTTCATTTAAATTCAAGACTGGGCCAAAGACGCCTACATACTTTGCTCACAGCATTTCAGCACAATAATAATGCAACTCTAGAAGTTATTGATAGGTAAATCAAAAACATTGTCCAAGTATTTGTGTAACACATCATAATTTCATAAATGTGAGCCTTATGCTTTCTCTGTTTATGACTTCAGAAATAGGTCCTAAAGAGTTATCAGACAAGGATCTAATTCTCAACTGCACATATCTTTTGACATCAAAACCCAGTTATGAACAAACAATACTGCAATATTTGAAATGAGAGCTATCCTGATACATTATATCTTCCTTGAAATTCTATCCCAAATTCCTGGAATTCCACTTACTGGTAGGTTACTCTCTCACCATAGTTGTAGCGAATGGCTGCCCAGAAATCTGCTTTCTCTTCTTCGGTTGGTTTATTGGCACCAAAGATCTCTCCGAAACTAGAAAAGCAGAAAGCAAAAAAATAACATAAGACAACCATACTAAATATTCACATAGCCATTCATTTTCAAACTATCCTATTATGAATAATTCTGATTATGAAGATGTTTACTTTTGACAAAAGCTATCTTAACCAGCCAAATGATGCAAGCTTTTCAGACTTCTGTCCTCTTCAGCAGTATTCTAATAGCATTTTAGCTGGTGTTTGAGACCTTTCAACTTATCCATTTTGGAGTGAGCAGTGTACCTGGTAACTCTACAAAAACAGAATACCAATCTTTCTGCCAGCATTATGTGAAATAATGTCTTCTCACCTTTCAGCAAAGTATCCCTGTGATGATTCTAACTAAAGGAATGCAAGTTTATAAAAGGCTTTGACTTTATAGCATATTATTTGGTTGTCTCTAACAGAGGTTAATTTATTCTTTAAATATACACCAAACTGGTGGCTATGAAGTCAAATCTTTTCGGAATTAGCATAACTGCCATGGCATTCAGCTGAAATTTCCCCTATCACAGTGCAGACAAACTATCACTGAAGCAAATAACAGTGCCTACCTCTTGCGAAATATTGCATAACTGTATAGGTGGCTTGTGACATATCCCACAATAGGAGTAAGCAGAAGCTGGGGAAAAGAAAACAACACAACACAATACAGCATCAATGCTAATTTGAAAACAGGAAGATCATATTGGTGTTTAAGTAAGTGTGTTAAGGCCCATAATATGAAGCAAAAGCAGTCAGTGTCCTCCTTTCCTCAAATCCCTTTCCAAAACCGGGACCACAAAGTATAGCTGCACATGCATCATGTTAGTGGTCTGGGATGCATCAAGATACTTTGAGCAGTTGGATAGGTTTGAACAAGGAGTCTACTTCACCACCCATCTCTACCCCCAATAACTTCACTCTAACCAGCAACCCCAGGAAACAAAGGCCCAAGGATGCCATTTTTGAAGTCTCTTTCTTGTTTCTTCCCACTTCTCTGCTTCTCTCTCTTTTGTTTTTGGCATTTCAATCAGTCAAGATTGCAGTGAGCGTATTTTGGGCCCAGGGCCGTTATCCAGTTTCATAGCTTGCTTATGTCCTATTGATTAACTCATCTATCTTTCTAAAGTAATGATGAAGGAAACACATATCTCCTACTGTACAAGAATTTAAATGACACATTTTAAACACACAGCCTTCAGAAAATAGAAGCTAGGTGAAACCTATTTGATGATATAGATGATTCAACCATAGAAAGATAATTTTGGAAAAATTAGCGATGAACAAAACATTATACCAACTAATGTCACTTTATCATGAAAAAAATCTTCATTCTCTGTTCCCTACCTACTCCCGTGTTGCCCCACTGCCCATCGGTTCTTGATGCTTTGGCTTAGGCTAGCAAACCACTGGTATATTCCAAGCGGACTGAAAGACAAAATCGTAAACAAGAGGGAAAACCTAATCTATTTATTATCTAATAACAGGAGAGAGGCCAACAAAAAAGCTTCCATGCAGCGGAGGATTAATTATCGACACGTGCGTCACAGCCAAAGTACTTACATCTTGAGATAGTCTGGGGTGATAAGTTTCCGGAAACAGACCTGGTCAGAGAAAAGAATGCTGATGAGCTAATCAATAAATTCTGAGAACATGGATGCACCCAAGAGAAATTCATCAGTCCAGGTGCCTCTCTTTTCAGCTGTCAGTGTATGAGATCTGGTAGTTTCAGTCTCCATACTATCAGTTTCATGTATACAGTGCAAGTATAAGCCTCACTTTTAGCATCCCACGGTTACCTCTTCTACTTCAGCACCACAGGTCTGCAGCATTATTTTTGACACCACTGCTCTCATTTATCATTCAGTCACATGCCCCTCTGATGACATTATGAACTCTAGCAAGTTAACAAGTTAACTGTCTGCAAATTTTAGAAACACTACCCAATTACACACCCCTCTGTGCTTGCAGAACAGCTGCGCAGACTCCACTCCTTCCTCTGGCATCACTATTTGACTGAGGAACGTAGAAAAAAAAGAACACATAAAAGAGTTTAGCTTGAGCAGATTAAACTATACAACTGGGGTTCTTTGTTATTCATGTCACTAAACCATCTAGGACTTTGTAAAGTCCATCATAGAGCTTAAAAAAATCTTCCTTACCTGCATTCAGCAGCGTAAGTGAAAGGATCTGGAATTTTAGCTGTTTGTCGTTGTCTCTGTAAATAATGATAAAATGATACAGGATAAGACAATGAGTTAACTTTTTTGCCACACTGTCATGAAATCATCAGTCAATTTGCTAATCCCTGTTGCTTTCATTACCTCTTACCCCCTTCCTTTCCATTGTGAGAACTATCATGGTTTGCCCCTTTCCAAGCTAATTTTATTTTTCTGTGTAACAGTCGGTTTCTCCCATCCACACTAACAATGCACTTATAATAAAACAGCAGACAATGATTAAGATAAAAATGGTTAAACCAAAGGTACCATTAAAATGAAGAGAAACAAGAAGTCCTATATTTTTTTTCCTCCTTCAGGCCTCTCTGTCAAACTCGAAACTCTGTTTAAACCAAACATAAAATTGGGTCCTGCAGATTTTGTTCTAACTGTTGTTTACTGCACCTCAGAAACTCAAATTTTAGGGGACCTGCCTATAATATTAGTTTAGTGACACCTTTGAATTCCTGAGTAATAGTTGTTATGGAAAGTAAAGAATTGAAACTAGAGCATCACAGTGAGTATACAGGGTTTTCAAATATGTGATGTTCAAGATCATCAGGTCTCACTGTACCATTTATCCTACCTTGCCAGCAGCTCCAGTGCCACAGTATCTCCATAGTCATGGGCCAAAACATGAGCATCTTTCAGGCCGAAGTTCACAGCAATATCTTCGATAAGGTCTGCCTGCTCACCAATGGTATATGTATGGCTTTGCTGTGGAACAGAAGTTGCATGATGATTGGATGCATTAACACAACCATCATAATACTTTCATATTAATGAGATTTAGCTAAAACACAAACCTTTGTACTACACAGAGGTTTCATTCATTTGTCACTAATGATCATAGAGAATAGAAATAGCCCTGCGACTGGGTATATTATTTCTCTAAGCCAGGAGCTGATGAACAAACATAAGACTTAAAAGCTAAATTCATTGAGTTGGTATACCAGCTTCAGTCTGCAATTAAAGCTGTCACATCTAGTAAATCGCTATCTCTATGTCGTACTTTCATCCTTTTACCACTCTACTCTTGTGTTTCTTCTTCATCTCTTCTTCCTCTCTTTTTCTCTAGTAGAGTAATATCCATTAATATTCATATGTTCTTAAGACAGTGCAAACAATACTGCATACATCCATCCCTGATAAAGCTACGGCATATAAACTACTCCCAAAAAATCTTACTGTCAACATCAGTGACGTCACAGTCAGCCATACATTATCATACCATCATCCACATCTTCTCCACTTGACTCTACCTTCAAGATCACTAATATTTTCATCACAAAAGCTCGACTTACAGGTTTGTCACTGTATCCAAATCCAATGAAGTCAAATAGGATAACTTGGCTAAACTGTTGCTTTAATACTGGCAAGACCTGAAATAATAATTACTTTTTAATAAAAGACTTTAAAATCTCTTTCATGATAACATATGGAATAGTGTAACATTTGTTTCCTGGCTTACACATATAAATCATTTCTTTAAAAGGGATCAACCCAAGCCAGCAGTGATGTGTTGGTAAGGGCTAGTGGAGCTAAGTCCCATATTCAATGCGTGGACAGGAAGATCATGATGACATTCTTATCATAAGAAGAGACTGAAAAAGAAGCCCCATCCAAAAATTGGATGTTCACTGTCACTGACCCAGTCCTGAGCACCCTACATTCATGGATGAATAGGGGTGAGGAAAAGATCAAGACACTGATGGGATTGTCCTGGACACATCAGTCTCTGATAAATACTACTTGTACTGCATCTAGGAGACATTAAATAAGGTTACAGAAAAGGGAGAATTATAAATGGGCCCATATACAAGATAAGCAACACAACTTAGCAGATAACTGCAGTTACTGTTTTCCATGTTAAATATACCTCTAAGACTTTAACTCATATAAGCAATAACTATGCTCTAGTAGTAATAACTACAGCATCTATCAAGCTCACATGCTCATCCTTGTTTGGAATGACATGATAAACAAGATTAACATCACTATTGGCCACAAAGTTGTATGTTCTACATGTTGCACAGTTTGGTACTGTTTGCAACCATTGGATGACTCAGGCACGGCAATTAAGGCTGGTTACATATTTTCTAAACACCATCAGGCCCACAACAAAATAATACCTTTATCCAGTCATAACTGTGTGTTGGAAATCCATGAAGACATATTAATTTGCCAGAGGGTCCAGTGCCTTTTTCATCTGATGAAGAGATCAATAGGGAGATGATGATGAGGGTGATAATGACAAAAGTCTGCTCTAATAATATGGCTAAGAACACAAAGGATTATCCACTTCTTTGGTTGCAGTAATGATCATGATAATTATCAGTAAGTACAGTAATTACTGCAATTCCATGAAACTTGAAAACTGTTGCAATTTTAAGTGGATGATGCCCGTTTCTTTTCTACTTGTAGACCTATGTAAACAAATGCCTCAATTATAATAATAACACATTTATATAGTGCTTTTATTTAATACATTTACAGACACTGAGTGCTTTTATTTAATACATTTACAGACCTACAAATTAATACATTCACATAACTACAAATTTTCATTCTCTCCACAACCACCCTTCTTTTCATCCCCTTCTGAAAACAAAAGAGACTGTTGCAATTATGGGAACAATTAGATCTAGGTGGAATCAACTGAATAGCCTACCTTTTTCTGAGAATGCTTGACATTAGATTAGGCAGGGGGAAAACCCTTTTGAAACCTTTTCTGATGAAAGTGTTGTTTAGTGTTGCAAGACTGCAGCTCACTCTTTCTTTCATATTCATATTATCCTCTGCATCATAGTTTTTACTTCTGATAAGATATATTTCTCACGTTAAGTAATACCCATATACCACATAAAATCTACAATATCAAACCTACCGACAACAAATATCTTCCATTCCTTGAATTTATGGAATTCTCCTTTCTCTTTCCATTCCTCCAGTTTTTCAGAGAGTTTGGGCGGTGGTATGTTGATGTAAACCGCCAAAGAAATTACGACAAGGCTTAAAATGGCCACTCCAGTATAGACCATGATATCTGTAACTGACTGAATTTATTACGCTAACTGAAGTATTCTTAACAAGTTAGTGATACACTAACACAATGGCCTGTTGAAAGGATGGCAAGGACGCCGAGTTCTCGGACTTTGCTCCCTCTTCCACACTTTAGACTGAAGACAGTTCTCAGCAGTTAAAAATACAGTATTTAACATACCTTGGCAACCTTGCGGAGAACTTTGGGCTTTTTGCGTGTGTGTGTGCGCGCGCGCCTTCGGTTTTATTTGTTTTTTAAACCAGCACCGCATTCAGACTCTCCTCCCCTCACCCTCTCTCTCTCTCCGTGTTAACTCTTGAGCTGGACGTAAGTGCCATGGGTGGGACTGGCAGTGTCGTTGGCGACGCTCGTTGTCTATCTTATCTAGGCTATTTACTGGTAGTACCTGTAGTAGGGCGCTTTCAGACAGGGCCGCTTGGGAGTGCTACTTGCGGTTTATTAGTACAGTACTTAGCATTTCAACAGCGCTTCAATAGAGTGACTAAGGTCCGTTGATGGCACAGCTAAATCTCTAACACACGTTAGGAAATATTAGGAGACGAACGTCTGGAACGTTTGGAAAGACAGTACAGTATAAGGGACTGTTTCACAGCAGGCCTAGCTCGTGAATGGGAACAAGTTAAGAGTCGCGCGTAAAAAGTCTTGTCAGCTGTGACGGCTCGTTATAAAGTGCATTCCGTGCTTTCCATTTAGTGATGAAAATACAGACTAAGCCAAATCCAGATGCCCTTATTGTGCTCTGTGTATGCATTCAAATGATCATTTGTCTTTTGTACTATGCTCATTGCGCAGTAGAGTTATGTGCGCCTTTGTTGGCCTGCTTGAATGATAAAAAGACGGCGAATGCGCGGGTGGTTTTGGGGTCACGAGTTGCCACTGCTCGTCACGTACCTGCCACTAACATAATGGTGTGGTTGCAGCTACAGCACTTGGGAAACTACAATTCACCTCCTTGTATCGTAACTAGCAATGCCATTGTGAGTGGTCGCCGCCAGCGGAGAGACTAGCTACTTGAACCGTCTGCAAAGCTAAGCTCACGTGTATTTTTTCTTTCCTGTGGCTGTGTGTGAAAGCCTCCATTTAATTTTATTTCCATATCTGCAGTTGGTAACGCGTCTGTGCTGCAAGTTGGCCTCGTCTGAAGGCGCCCTCAGAGATTTTTGTGGGTAATCAAACTTCTGCGGTGTGTGGGCTACCCAGTATTAAACATTTGAACATGCTTGTGACGTAGACTTACTCCAACACAGGCGTAGTGCGGGACGGTTATCTCGGGATTGGTGGGGGGAGGGGAGGTGGTGGGAGAGGAGCTGGGGAGGCGGAGAGGAGGGCAGGGTTATCTGCGGCTAACTCGAGCAGAATGAATAGACAAAAGCAGGCAAGGTCTTCACATTTTCTTTTTGAAAAACAAAAGATATTGCACAAGTTATGTACACTATACCGGTCCCCTTCCCCCTCCCCCCTCGCAAAAGTACAGTATATATTTTCAAAGTAAGGGAGGGACAGTGTGGGTGTGCGGTTTGTGTATCATTCGCACAATCTGAAGATTGTCAAGTCTGAAGGTTTGGGTTCAGTTGTAAATTGGGCGGTTTAAGTTGATGTCTCGCTGGGAAAGACACATTCTCATTCCACTCATGTGAAGACAAATACAGTACCTCGCTGTACAGGTGGAGGATTAGAGTGTTGCATGCCAGTGATTAACAGTGACTGTCATGTATTTTAGATGTACTGTATAGATATTACATCTGTGATGTGTACTGTTCTATGTAGGTATAGATTATAAATAATGATATAACACTGTATGGCATACTCACTAGCTTGTTGGCCTGCAGCTTATCCAGGATGTTACCACACTATAGAGAAACATGAAACCGTGTACTGGCTAATAGAGAACTGAACACTGTCTCAGATTTTTTCCTACTGAATCATGTTTTCTTGGACAATATATGAGTACCTCTCAACAGTGGATTCATCATGTGCACTTAATTATTTGACAACTTTTTCTATCACAGCAATCAGAATTCACATCATAAATTTAATGGCCATATATATGTAGCATAATGCCTAACTGATTATGTATGTATCTTAAATCCCTCAAATAAATACAGGAGTCTAATTCTCCACATGGAAATCAGTATTTTTATTCCTGGTTGGCCATGGACTGTGTGCCATAGCTTCCCATCAGAATCCTCTGTGCCTGAAGCTGAAAGAGTCATCAAGAAGCCCACCATTTCTGCCTCCTATCTCCTTCAGGTATGATGTATGAAGGAGTGGCTTTCAGTAAAATTCTGAATTCGGCTGAAATGTTCTTTAGCTTAGGGTGTAGAGCTAGACAGGACAGGAAACAAATGAAAAAGATTCCTCCTGTCTCAGCATCATGTGCCTCTACCCATACTTCTTGGTGATACAGTCACATTGCTAAACAACAAGTCTGTACACGTACAGATAGCATAGTCATGTTATACATTTATTCTCAATCCCAGTGACTGGATCAGAAAACATTTGCAAAGAGGGAAGAAGAGGAGAGTGAGAACAGCCAGACATAGCCTAATAGACAGCTAATCCCTGAATGCGATCAGATAATATTAAATACTCAGAAATCAACTCCGCTTCAAAACACTTTTATTTAATCATAAGATCTGTAATGATCTTCATGTTAATGATGATGGCAGACTGGCATTGCTGGTGATGATGATACTAGTGACAAAAAGATGATGATGATGATGATGACAATAAATATATTGCGGAAGAATGTGCCTGACATACACATACAACCAAACATGACCATTCACATCATCCTGGAACACACATCTACCCTGGATCTTGTTTACATAAAAAGTTCAGTATACAGTGCACTCATGTTACCTAGGCATAACAGGGTGGGAAAATACACTGATCAAGTTGAAAGGATATTGTGCAAGACTACAGAGGTGAAAGGAAAAAGTAGCATGTGACCTGAAATGTTGGCTCAAGAGGTAAAGTTAGGATTTTATAGGGCTTTAGCACAATTATGACTTGACTGTGCTTTTGCAGCTGCAGCTGAAAATTACTAGGGTGATTTTCACCCCAAAGGTTTACTTTTCCGCAATTTTCAAATCTGTAGAGGGCTTTTGACTGAATCAGATTATCAGATCATAAAAGGTGAAGCTATAAATCTGTTCATGCAAACATTAACAGTAACACTGCAGATAGATAAAAGCCATTCTACTCATCAGCATACCTCAAAAGTTTCCAGGATAAAGGCACTATAAAGTTTTGATAAGCTCAGCGCATATATTATTGATTTGATCACAATAAATGCTAAAAGAAAAATTCTGATCAAGAACCTTTGTTTGAGGTTACAAGTGTTCAAGCGCCATGATTAATAACACATTGAAATAACATTTGGTTAATATCAACTGTAAAATATTAGTATTTGTTATAGACTCATTGTTGGGAGCTTAAACAGGCCTGAAACAGCAATATCAAAGATTCTGACCAGAGAGTCTCTAATTGCTGTTAAGCCTGTGAAAGCCCTGTAGAAATGGCTGGTACATTTACAGTTATCATAACATTCACATAACTTGGTCAAAAAAAAAAAAAGCTTTCTGAAAACAGAACACAGAACAGCAAAGATTCAACCTGAACTTTAACTCATCATGTTTTTGAAATGAATCACATGGAATGTCACATGTATTTAGCCGTTGGATTATCATATCTTTCATTTATCCAGACTGTCATTTTTTTTTGGACTAACACATTTTTATCCACCAAGAGGGCATCAGTTAGCCATTGTGACAGGATCTTAGATTACAAGAAGGAATATAATTATAAAACATGTTTTGTGATAAAGCTCATGTAGACTCTACATTTACATAACTGAAAATACAGTGTTATGGTGTCAATCTTACACCATGTTGGAAGATGGCAAGTACTAAGATGACCTCAACGCACTTATAAATCTGATGATTTCCTTGCCGACAGTTGCAGAGTCCTCCCACTGTGGGTAATGACCAATTTCTGTACCTAGAGTCACAATCTCTTGATTTGGCACAGTTTTTCTGTGAAAAAAGAGAATGGCAAACTATCAAGAAACATTTATTCCACATTCTCAGCAAAACTTGTAAAAAGTTGCAAGGCATTAAGCTCACTAAGGTATTTCAAAGCACTAACCATCCTGAAGCACTTCATCTAATGGAGGCACTGACATTGCAATCTAAAAATGCTATTATTCTGAAGAAATATGGCATACGTATGACAACATTCTACATTTGAAAATTCATACTGTGCTAAAGAATTTATGCAATGCACTATGACATGCATAACAAAATTTATATTAAGATTTAATATTAAAGTACGTTTAAATTGTTCACATTCAATTGATTTTTCAAGGCTTATTTCATTTACATGTTTCTGAACTCACAGGTTGCTGAGCCTATTTCTATGTGCCTGTTCAATGTGAGCAATTAAACTTACTTAAAATGAGCTGCAAATTCTGGAGGATTCACAGGATCGGCTGGGCCGTATATCATCAGCACTGTGGAAATTGATATAAAACAGGTCATAAAACTATAATGATACCGGGATAGTATAATTATTTGTTATGAAACATAAAATTAGGATCCTTCATTTTTAGGTGTTTATCCTGTTGGAAGACCCATACAAAAAGGACTTTATGTTAGGTCATCCAAAAATAGTGCACTTAATTTAGGGTAAATAATTCACATCTTAAGTAGATGGGATCTGTCTGTGAATGCAACATATCTCAATTATCCGGGTGCCGTGGTCATGTCTAAGATAAGAAAAACAAAACACATCTGACAACAGTATGCCTGGTGCATAACTTGGCCTACAAACCATTTCTTGACATGTGTTTTAATTTTTTTTTTAATTGTGATGAAAGTACAGGGCCTAGATCAATGAAACATTCAAACAATTATAGATTACAGTGAAACCTCGTTATACCGCCAAGTAAGGGGCAAACAGAAACATGGCGGTATAACGAGAATGGCGGTACAACGAAAATACCATGTAGAACAAGGGAAATACGTAATTTACCAACATTGGACTGGCTACCATGTCTAAAATAATGCAGTTATCTCCCTTTAAAACACTAGCGTTAAAATTAAAAACAAGCAAGAACTAAGGATTGGAAGCGTCTGTGTCAAGTTGGAGAATGATAAGAAAAGAAGTTGACTACTACACATTACACATCCAGGTCGGAGAATCACACGAGCGCTAGGCCTAAGTCATAGATCAATGTGTGCTGTTTGCATCGTACCCCGCGACCGGTGCGAACCAGTTGAAGCATCACCTCGCGCGCGCTTACGTTCGTTCGCAAACTCTCTAGGCCTATTGAGCGAGAGGAGATTGAACTGTGACC
>JAWQUT010000589.1:217946-236233 GCA_033807755.1 Ellobium chinense | reverse complement strand
CTATTTCTACAGCCAAAAATTCCAGTACTACATTCTCATCAAAACCAGATCTTACTGGTAGGTTGCCCTGTCACCATCATTATAGCGTATAGCTGCCCAGAAGTCTGCATTGTCCTCTTGAGTTGGTTTTTGCACACCAAAGATTTCATTAAACCTAGTAGGGAATAAAAAATAATCAGTAAAATTAAGAAGAGGTTTATAAATTGGACATCAAAATATTGTCTAATCACACAAGTTCACACTGTTATACTTTACCACACACAGCATATTGCTGGCAGTATATGAGGGGTGCAGGAAAAGATTTCGAACCCATTACTGTTGTGAAATACAAAGATTGCTCTGTGCAGTTATTTCCTAAATGACTGTGATGAAATTTTGAATGATATGAACATAAAAGGCCAGGATTTCCATTTTTGCCTAAAGGTGGAATCATTCCTCTTGAGGTGCATGATGAGATAAAATTACTTTATGATCCAGGGGAGGAAAGTCTCCTTTGCTATGAATATGAACATTTAACATTACATGTGGTTAACCATAACAAGCACACATACACTCAACTAGAACATTAGTGACAGTGCACCACCCACACTACACAAAGTACAAAAGAACTCACACACTCACTGTCTCAGCTTGCTGCTCTTTCACACTTGAAATCTCATGACAAATTTTACAGAAAGCTGAGTCAGAAAACTAAACCTGTTGGGTTTGCTAACACTAGACTATTAAAAGTACTGAACATTAAAAGTCATACGTGGCCTTACAATTTTCAGCCGAAATTACCATTGTGAAAATATGAGAAAGTCATAATACAAGAAAGCCAACCTCATTAGTCTTTAGCTATAGATAAAAGTCAGGACTAAAACAGTTGGGAATCAGGAATGTGACACACTATTCTCCAACTTCAAAATTTTTTTTGGCCTACTCGTCACCATTAGAAAAATTATATCAAGTTATTTATTTTTTAACACATTTAGCTCAGCAAGCCCTAATAAACCCACAGCATTGGCTGCCTTCACACTGTAATGTCCACTGTAAAGGTCTTTGACACCTATTGTTTTTTCTTCTTTGGGCCCTATATACATTTTGTGTTATCCTACATATACCACTGTGATTTCGGGAAATTTCTTCCATGGAGGTTAAAGTACTTCTTTTGCGCGATCTTTTAACGGGAAGAAAAAGGAGGGTCAACGCCCAAAATTTTTCATAAATGTCTTTTGAAAAAGGTCACCTTAAATTCTGATTTGATCCCCAATTTTTCATTTGGCTGGTTTTGACTGCGGGCGAATACATAGGCCTAAACACTTTATTTTTTTTATCTAGAAGGCTCAAATTGTACCTGAAACTTTAAAATTGGATGCTTTATTTTGATCACAGGTCATTTTACATATTTCTACACCCTAACACTGGCTGGCAGGGCCCCAAAAAAGGGGGATTTTATATATTAGTGGATTAATTGGGTTGTACACAATAAGTGATTTGCCCCTCTAATAGGTGTCACTAAACTAAATCCTAAACTACCTACCCTCTGCAAAATAATGGGTAGTTGAATAAATGGCTGGCAATATAGCCCAGGACTGGCATCAGTAGGAGCTGAATGGCAAAATAAATAAAAGTATCACAGCAAAGATTCAATGAGTGATAAAACATAATCTTGTTCATGCAAACAGTAGCACAGTTTGCATGGTCTTTTATTGTAAGACTGCTTCCTGAGTAATTCAATGGGCACAACCGGAATTATACTGACTGCTTGGAGCATAAAATCACCATACCTCCCATGAACCAACCCCAAAATGTCTGAGCCTCATAACTGAGAGTGCAAAAGAGATACAAAAGTATCCTTTCTGATGAGTGTTTAAAAAAAAAACCCAAAAGAGTGCCTTTAGTGGAACAATCAATGTCTTCATTCACCTTTACATCAAGAAAATTTACAGTGAGCAATTGGAAAGTGTGTCAAGGTCACAGGTAAACACTAGATTTAAATGTGGCAATCAGGGAACAACATTTGGGCAGTAGGCATTTAAGTTTCAAATTGCTGTAAAGTTAGTGTTCCTGTGGTGTAGTGGCACATTCAGTCTTGCAAGCTGAGCGACTCTGGGTTTAGTCCCTGGTAGAGACAGGAAATTTTTCTGTTAAATTTTTCTTGGCCTTTCTTCTCAAAATTGATCTAAAATTAATGTCTCACAATAATTTGGTAAAATCCTTAATGGCATATTTTCAGGATAATATCAGATTGGGCTCACACTCCTCTGACTTAAAGATAATGAATGGAGTAACCGTCTTACCACCTAGTAAGATTAATATTAGGCATACTTCCATGAATCTGATAAATTTGTAGCACTCACTGTTCTCTTATTTTACCTTTTGCAATGGTCGAGGATGGTGAGTATCTGGAAACACTCCTGAAACAACAATGACAATATTATACAAATGAACTGCAGAGAATAAGGCAAGATAAAACCATGCAGGTTTGATTGGCAACATAATTAAATTTTATTATGAATGAAAACCCATGTTGACTGTTACACCATGGAAATAATAGTATAAATGATATAGTTTATAATACATGTATCATCAACATGTAAATAAAAGTAATGAATCCGAACCTCATCACAGTTTTACTCTTTCTTTCAACTTTCTTTATCTGCCTTTCACATACTTTCTATCAACTCTTATTTATGTATGCACCTATTCATGTATCATGTATGATCATCCCATAATTGTGTAAATTATAAGGCACAGTCTTACCTCCATTGAGCATAGTCAATGAAAGCAACTGGAATTGTGTCTTTTTACTGTTGTGTCTGCAAAAGGAAAGAAAAAAAAGACTTGTAGAAGTTGAAAATTACAGATTTATGTAATTGGAGTTTAAAATGACCCTAACAACAGGAAATAAAACACTGGCATAAAATGAAAAAAACAAAATGTTAAGCTGTAGCTTAAAATTCTTTGTTTCCTTCCTGCATGAAAGCAATGGCTATGGAAGTAAAGCTTGGTGTCACCATTTTCACAGGACCCTGTTTCCATTATAGAATCAAAAACTAGACAGCTGCAGCCCTTATTTGACGGTGGTTATCTTTCCCCAACATATCTTCTGTAATTTGACTCCCACTGGTAGTTTCCTTTCCGTCTAATAGTGATGACAAGCCTGTCAACACAAATTGGGTTTCCACTGGAAAAACCGACACTTCTTTCCATCATGGTGGTCCATCCAATATCACTCCAAGGACAATGGTTTGCATTAGGGGTTGCAATATATTTATTCAAATTATTCCCAAAACCTCTTCGTCATAAAAAGCCTGGAACTAAGAATTATGCTGTGAGGTCAACAATACAAAATGTGTACTGTATGCGGACTCTGATTTGGTATCCTGATCCTGCTCCTATTCCCAAGAATAGTATTCTAAAAGTATTCTTGTGTTTGGGGTTTTCTCACATCTATCTGTGCAACCACATACTGTACTATCTCTACGATGTTCTCACATTACATTCACAAGTTATTCATCAGTCATATCTGTTTAGACAAAGAAAATTACTTCCCATCTTACCGTGCCAACAACTCCAGTGCCACTGTATCTCCATAATCATGAGCCAGAATGTGAGCACCTTTCACATCAAGGCTCAGTGCTAGCCCTTCTACAATGTCTGCCTGCTCACCAATTGTGTATGTGTGACTGGTCTGCAAAATGCGATCAATGCCAACTCATGAAGGAGGTCTTTCACAGTAAAAAAATTGTATCATCTTGCCTGCTTCACCGATGTAGTTTCATTATTTATCATTAGCAACACTCATTCTATGAATAGGATCTTAGGTGACTAAAATGACATTGTCTGCCACATGGAAATCCTTGTGTGATCACTGTAGTGCATTAGTGATACAGTGAATCTGTGTGCATTCCTGCTTAGTGAACCAGACATACTGGATGACTGCATTTGCAGGTTTACCTATTGATACAGTACTTAACAGCTTCACGCTGCATGACATCATCAATGTATGAAAAGTAGAATTCAGAATCTTAACCTCATCCGTAAAAAGGCTGAAGAGTAGGAAGTGGCACATACTGTCCAAATGTTATCAATGGAATCTTGCACCTGGGTGAGCAGATGTTGATGCTTAACCTCTTCAGCTGCATTTCAAGCAGGTTGATGGTTCTGACCAAATCGTATTTACAGTGGTTTTATTGTGTTCTTAAAGTTTAAATTTGAGATAACAGTCATAATTTCATTCCATTCCACCTGTGTCTTAAATATCATCCCTCAGACTTCTCTCATCTCTCTGCAATTTCCTATTATATATACATGCATCACTGCTTCTGCAGCCTTGCTCTTTCAGAGCAGAAAAGCTGCTCCTAGCTATATCAACCATATGCTGACAATAGCCCACAGAAGTGATCTGCCTGTATCACCCATATGGATCACAGTTCTTGTGTGGTCATGTGAGACAAGCTGAGATACTGGTGATACTTTGTGTTGTCCACAACTGCACATGATAACCAGCATAAAAAGTACTCTATCTGCATAACTACTGACATATTAGTCATATCATTGCCATTACCATCAAACCAATGCCACTATCTTCATGGTCAACATTACTTACGGGTTTGTCACTGAATCCAAAGCCAAGAAAATCCAGCATGATTATGGTACTGAACTGCTTCTGTAAATCTGGCAAAATCTGAAATCATAAATCTGTACTCAACATGTCCACAGATAATCGACTGTGCTTAAAGTAAAATGGTAGTGTAAATGTGTATGGCACACAAGTGAGGATGCCAAAAATTAACAATTTATATAGTATTTTCTCCATATTACGCAGTTACAAGATTGGTCCCTCAAATTTCAAAATCATTCCCCCGCCCTCAAAAAAATACACTGAGCATGAGCCAATTTTCCTCTTTTTTTACTGCACTCCAATGTTTGCACTATTTGAAGAAAACCTGAAAACCCTACAAAAGAAACACACCCCTCAAATTTATAACAAGGGAGGGAATGTCTCCCCCAATTCCTGAATGTCTCCAACAATTCATATCATTTGGAGAACATAATGTGTCATATGTAGCTTCAAAAATCAACTTAATGGAGTTATTTTACCTGTAATTGAAATTCTACAGTAAAGCAGGATTAGGTAAACTGGTTTAGTTAAAAACACTGATTTAAATGTTTACTGGTAAACATTATTTTGGCTCAGCAATTCAGTGTATTTCACAGATAAACTACCTTTATCCAGTCAAAACTGCTAGTGGGAAATCCATGCAGACAGATCAGAGTACCAGAGGGTCCATTCCCACTTTCATCTGAAATTAATGATGGTCATTCATGCAAAATAATAATTAGTTATGGAGGTAGTGGTAGGAGAGATGATTACACTGCACAGTGATAATACTACTAGACTACAGTTTGTAATTGAAACATGTTTTACGGTTAACATGCGTTATCAAGTTAAAAACAAGTTTTATCAATTACAGTTAATATTGTTAATTTTATCGTTCATTTTTATATTATGCAGTTATAGTTAATTTTATGACCAATAAAATCACTGACAGGGTAAAAACCTTTTTGCTACACAGTGATAGCAAATTTTATCTGTCTTCCTCATATTTATCTTAGAAATCTATATCATTTTCAACCTAATTTCTGTGATCCATTTTACTGATTCATCATGATGAGTACCTGCATTTATATGAAGCATGCTGAATGACAGACATCATGACAGACGCTTCAGCAATTTGATGCATCTCAGTATCACTTCTTTCCTCAAAAGACAGATGTACAGATAAAAAATAATATCCTATTTCAAGTACTTTTTCTGTATGAGAATTAAATTAAGAATCCAAATAACCGGAAGCATTAAAATCTATCATGTGTGCGTGCTATATCATGCGAGAAGGGCTCCTGTGATTAGCACACAACAGGAATACATGTGTTGTGCAAGGAGATGTGAAGGGGTGTGGGACTGGCCTTGTCTCATAAGCATACTGAGTATCAAAAAGCTGTGAACCAGCTCATGCCAATATGGTGTTAAGTGGTGTGAATAGGTTAAGGGAAAAGTACAATCTCTGACAGCTTTAGGAGAGTCACTAATTCACTAATCTTAAGAAAATGGAGATTATAACTTACACATGAAGAATATGTTCCTGTCGCTGTGCTTTATGAATCGGCCTTTGTTTTTCCATTCTACCAATCTGTCAGATAATTTTGGCTGTGGTAGATTGATAAAAATTGCCAACAAAAGTGGAAGAAGTCCTATGAATTTTAACAATAACATAGCTCCTCCACGGGAACCCGCTTTCACGACATTATTTGCTCCGCCGGCGTTGCCACGCTCCATGTTTTCCTACTTAGACTGTATAGTATAGTCTAGATCTAAACAAGTTCATCTGTGGGAAATCTGCACCACGTCACAACTATACGTCAAGAAACATTCTCGACGACAGCACACAGCAATGCCAGAACTCTGTTCATTGACTGCTGAGGACTTCGAAATAGAGAACACAACAGCAGACTTTGCTCTCGCCTGTTTTAGCTTGAATGTAGCTTAAAGCAGTTCAAAAACTGCGTCACTACAAAGAAATTTCTCAATCTTCGTCTCATTTTCATTTCTCTGTCTTTATAAAATTGTGATTACTTTCATTTGGGCAATTCACGTCCCTGTTGTTTCTCTCATCAGCCGGACTTGTAAGCCTTGAGTTAGGCCTATGTCACACGTAAACCTATACTAGGAACGCAATACATATGAGGATATTTGGGAGTCGAAAAGTAAGCTCATTTGATTCCTTTCCTTTTCGTCTTCGCCCTATAACAGAATAAGAAATTCTTATTCCTCTTTCCCTCCCTTCCCTCCCTCCCCTCACTCCCATCCCACACAAAGCGCCACCACACCACATAAAGGAAAGAAGAGTGGTGAGGTGGAAAATAAATTTGTGAGAAAGCCGAAAGGGTACGGGGAGAAAAAAAAATCCTCCGTATATGGGGGAGCTGAATGAAGCCATCTCCTCCTTTCCACCCCCTTTCCATCCTTACTTCCTCTGTGCTATCATCCCCCCTTAATTATGTGTCTCTTTAAGATGGTGTCTTCTGGGCGGACTGTATACGAGAATAGGTCACATGGATAATTCATAGTTGTAGACGTATTTATAAAATTGTAGACTGTAGGCTTAGGTCTAGATTGAAAGTAAACAAACAAACAAACATACAAACAAACAAATACAATGAGACAGAGAAATGGAGAGAGAGACAGTGAGTGTGTGTGCGTGTGTGTGTGTGTGTGTGTGTGTGTGTGTGTGTGTGTGTGTGTGAGAGAGAGAGAGAGAGAGAGGAAGAGATACTAAACACATGTGGCTCATTTTAACCCTTTATTTATAGAATTGCCCTGCTGCCATGCTGTTAACTTCAAATTCAAAGCGATTGTTTTGTTTTATATTTTGCGACAGAAAAAAAAAATCCTCTATTTCATTTAAAAATTGCACTGAACAAGTATTCACTACTTTGTCGTTGTGCATGGGGTGTTGTTCAATAGTCTTAAAATGTAAATTAAAATATGCTGAACTGTTCTCATAAATCGCTCCCGATATTTCGCTACATATTTTCTGGTATAACTGAATCAAACTTTTTTCCCGAATTTGTCATTTGACTTCCTGCCGAGTTCAAAAAACAAGTCTTCGCGACTATTGTTACTTCTTTTCAACAATTCAATCATGCCTAGATTGAGCGCAGAAGACCGTGGAAGAGCTCTGGGGTATGAGGTATTTTCAGACGGGTCGGTTACACCACGTGATCTAGGGATTGCTAGGATATTTTGATAAGTGACGAGTAATCATACATGAGCAGAGCATGTAAACAAACCAACGTGTGAGCAAAATTTCCTAGGTCACGTGATGGAGCTGAAAATACCTAATTGGAGGTCGGTATTTCACAGTGGCGCATGGGGACTGTTGGGGTAGGCTTCTGGAGCGTTTTCATGCCGCCGGAACCATTCGAGATAGACTCCGCACTTGCTTGTTGGGACTTTCTTGGACATCAGCTTTGCTATCGTGGCCAGCATATATACCAGACTTATCTCCAGATGAACTTTTGGGATGAGCTGGGGCTTCGAGTCCAAAATCGCAATGATGTAAATAACCTTGGTCAAGAAACTCCGTTTTGCACTGAGCCAAGAATGGAACAACTTATCACAGCCTTCAGCCATGAGGCTGACAGGATCAACGCGAAGACAAATTCGTGCTTGCATTGACGCTGACGTGGGCATTTTCATACTTAACTTTTGAAAACAGAGATGTAAACGTTTTATTACAATAAACAGTATTTCTCTGAATGAATCCTTTGATAATTTTTGTATTTAATTAGCAAACATGTTAACAGCATACGTGTGCAAAATTTGAAGATGATCTGACCATCTTTTATGGAGTTTGGGGTAATTTACTAGGTGGGGAGTTTCTTCTGCCGCTCAGTATATTATTGTATCCTATTTGTCAAATTTATGACATAAATAAATGTGTTAGGGTCTAGGTTCATACATGAAAAGTTAGGGACCGATTCAGGCAGTGGGTGTTTAACGATTAAAACTGCTGTGAAATTAGCGTCCCTGTGGTGTAGTGGTAGCACGTTCAGACTTGCAAACTGAGAAACCCTCATGGATTCGATTCCCGATAAGGACAGGAATTTTCTAGAGTTCGTTTTTTTTCGGCCCATGTTCTCAAAACTGATTTTTCACAGTAATTTGGTAAAATCTCTAGTGACACTATCCCTAGATTTATTATGTAATATCTAGAAATAATTATCAGATCTAGCTCACATCCCCCCACCCCCCTTAATAATGAGTAAAATGTACTAGGCCTATAAGAAGAATTTGTCTTGCCATCCGGTTACACTTAGAAGCCTGTTGTGCTTCATTTCTGAAACGTCATCTTTTCAAATGCTTGAGTGAATGGAGAAATTATTCGAGCATTGGTTTTATGATTGTGCGGAGCCTTTTGGTACGGTACCTGAGACCATTGAGCGTCCTTGGGAGGCGTGTGGCCTTGTGGCATGAGACCCATCGTTTTCATTAAAAGTAGACTTGACAGTTGTAGGAAATAACACTTTTCAACATCAAATCACTGTTCGTTGTTCTTGTCTAATTTCAGAGAGTTTTCTCATAATACGGTACTGGGGGCATAGCGTCCGTGTAATCTATGAATCTGAGATTACCAGCTTATTATCTGTTTGTTTATAAATTACAGTTTAATTAATCTTCATGTTTTCTAAAATATTTAAACATCACCTTCGTCCTACTTAAGCTATGAGCCATTTACAAGCATTGACAATACGATTTTTGTCAGTTGGACATAGTTTTCTTCCCAGATAATCTCAGAGCCTATACACTGTCTCACAGACTCAGCGCTCCCATAGCCACAGTGCAGCGTAAAGAGGAAAACTTTTTTTAAGTTAGCAAATACTCTGAGAGAAAAATTTGCTTACTCGCTATTCTGACGGCCTTTTGTGTTTCTTTTTTCATGACTTCCATGTTGTTTTTTTTTCTTTCACCAACGAGAGGTTAAGCAGTTCAGACCCTATGAGGGTTGCCAGATTTGGCTCTTCTGGAGCCAAAAACCTTTTTTAAGAAATTATTTAAAATTGTTTTATTTAGAAATGTTGCCCTTTCCCCTCCAATCACCATCATAAAAGAAACAACCACAGGATATAGGTGCTAGCCTACCAAAAAACAATCACAATCGCTATTCCCCTCTACGATACTCATTGATTAGAAAAGGAAGGATCAGAGTATGAATAATGAGACATCCACGTGTAATAAATATTACATGTATTAGAATGGATCATTGTGAAATTACAATGAGGATACACGATGATAATAACAATGACTGGTGAAAGAAAGGAAGCGAGAAGAAAAATCGATCATTTGTAGATTTACACAGAAAAATTTATTTTGGTGATAACAGCAACATAATTTATACAGACATTTTATCATTTACAGTGTCAATAAACATCATAGGTATGTAATATCATAGAATAATAATCGATTGCGTGCGCTGGGTTCAGTGTGTTCTGTACTTGTATAAAAATTTGCAGTCGCAGCGATTTGACCTGCAGGCCCAAATTAAGAAAGCTGTTCTGTTTTTAACCTTATGACGTCTACTTTTATATATTGTTTTATTCTTCCTTTTGAAATGTCTAGACAAAGACATTGACTTTATTGCAGACTCTTCGTTAATAAAATTACATGCACAACACAGGGAAGATAAAACATAAACTAAGTTGAACATTAATCTTGTTAAGGGAAAAATTAATACAGTGGAGGAACGAGTTATTTTTGAAATAACAAATTATTACTTTACAGAACTTTGCTAAGTTTGTAATAACTTTGACATTGCATTGTTACACAATCCGTGAGTTTTTACTAACTTTGGTCTCTCATTATCGCAGTATGATTTATTGGATGTATTTGTTCCTTCCACTGTCAAATAGGAACACACAATGATATCGACTTTTTGGCACTACTATCTCCCCTAATAGCAGCAGGTGGACGCTTCAGGACATGAAACGTTGTTATAATCGAACATAATTAAAATACAGCTGTACCTTAAATTAATCACTACATGATGACAATGAAACAGTGCCAATAATATTATAAGCTCATACTTAGAAGTCTAATGTCCATATACTGATTAATACTTTGATCATGTAGTCTAGTGTTCACTGATTTATGGCTGTTCTTGATTTCAAAAGAATGTCAGCATAGGTCTGTCATTTAAGTTTTCCTAATGTACTATTGTTACCGTGTAGGCCCTACTAGAGCTTTAATTACACGATTATGATTTTCCGTTTCCCAAGTACAAAAGGTTCAGTCTATAAAGAATAGGGAGTTCATATAGCTCAAAATGTTCTTAGTACAGTATTTCGCCTGCTCGATATTGGAACGCTTTGGCGTGCAATTATGATGTTGCGCCATTTGAATTGAAAGTGGAAAATTTCACGCCAAAGTGCAAAATAATGGTGCATCAAACAGAAATTTAAACTTGAATGTGTATAGCACTTCTTTGAGGCTGGTACATCGACAAATGCAAGAAAAGTCAAAATTCACATCATTTTATCTGTGTCTAAGTACGTACTGTCGTGTGCCATAATTTTCTCCAGTGAGAGCTCGGCCTTCCCAACGGATAAGGAATTATGTCGTTGCAGTAATATTCGGTATCAACCGAACGCCAAAAAACAACTCGTAGAACTCTAAGCGAGCGCTTCCTGTCGTATTGTCCCCCTTGCAGTTTGGTCAAAGTACGTCGTTAAATTGTGAAACAGTGCCTACACTATCTTTCTGCTAGGGGCGTTCCATCCCACCAGTCCGTTTCTGCTCGTAATTTGAGACTGCTAATCTCTACTATACTTCAGGCTAATAGCCAAGAAATGGAGTCTAGATCTGGATAATTTTCAAATCAAAATGACATTTTAATTACTCTATACATATTTGCTTTATTAGATTATCCTAACTCGCGGTTCCAAGAGTGAATGAAATTGATCTTTTTTGTTAATCTCTTGTAGTCTAACTGTTGATTGACCTTTAAGAAGCAGGGTGTGTCATACATACTGCAAAACATTAGTTGAGAGACAATCTTCAATAAAAGCTATCAATTTCGATATTTTTATCGCTATTTCTTTGAGTTAGCTGAAAAGATTTAATCATCTGTTTTGTTTGGCGTCCCACAGGGTACGGTGTTAGGACCTTAGTTTTCTTGATTTTTTTTTTTTTGCGTGCAAAAACATCGGAAACAAACTATATAGACTGAAATTTTACAAAATGTCCTAGAAATATTAAGGTCATGGGAACAAAATGGAAGATGGAATTTTATACAAACGAAGTGGCCAAGTCTATTACACATCATATTTGTATCAAATGTCATAAATTCCTATTACTTCAATCATGGCATAAAATGAAAAGAAGTAGAATCAGCAGAGTACCCTCGCGTTATCATTGATAATGAACTGCAGTGAAAGTAGCAGTATAGTGCAGTATGTAGAAAACTTTGCTATCATTTTTTTTTTTTAAATTTGATTTCAGCTACCCAACTAGCATGAAATATACTTGTTGCAAAACTGTTGTAAAGCCAGTATTGGTACAATATATGCGTGTGGTGTTTGGGACCCTTGTTATCAGGTTTACATACAAAACAAAAAGTACCTAAATGAACAACCCGCTTCGTGATGAACAAGTAGAACATCAGAAACAGGTAGACTTACACAAACTGAGCATGCAAAAATTGAAATGGCAAACCATGGAAAACACCCGAGGCAAAGGTCAAAATTACCATCCCTTTTAAAACGACATATTGTCTCACTGAAATATTCCAAAAGACAAAATTAACAATTACTGCAATACTAGAAGGAACTGCCAATCATAATTATAGGCTGGTATACTAAAATGCAGCAAAGTATCTTTTTTTTTTTTTCAAGTTTTAACAATCTGATGACTGAGAACATATATAATTATCTGAATCTAAAAGTCTTAAACAAATAACGACCAAACCTTTTACTGATTACTATCTTATTCAATGAAGTAAGTTTTACATCTCAGTCAAGAAATGTTACCGTTCATTATTCTGTACTACAGCCCACCCAGCTGGGAAAGCATTTTAGCCTGAAAGATTAATACAAAGTGTGGGAGGATGTGGCAAACACTATGGTGAACTATGCAACGACATTCTCGGCATCTTTATCAACCCATACAACAGTTTTTCGTTTCATTTCCAGCATTATGTTGTTTCTTGCTTCCCTCAGCATCCGGGCGACGCGGTCGCTCGTCATGTTTCGGATGCCTCCGTGATTGACGGCGATTATGACGTCACCTGGAATCAACCCCCAGTCGTCTGCTGCACTGCCTGGCACCACATGGGAGACATACACAGACGGAGGGTTCATGTCAGAGATGGACGTGATGGCGCTGCTGTTGCTTAAGCTTCCTAAGGAGCTACCTCTGAAGGCGGAAACAGATCCGCAGCTGTTGCAGATGTTTGAATCACTGTAACTTTGGCTGTATTGAGCATTGGAAGATCTGAGTCTGCTGGGACAATGCCGTAGGCTCTGTTCGGTATTGCTCACAACACCATCAAGGTCATGGGTTCCTTTTGAGATGGTGTATGTTGTGTTGTAGGTAGGAGTCCATGAATAACTTTCACAACCCAGACGAACGTCGATGGCGTGGCAATCTGTGTCATGCACCGTCATACACGGCCTATGAATTGAGAATGTTTGGTTGCCCAGGATGCGGTCTTTGACAATGGGCAGCTGATTTTTGCCGCATTGTTGAATAGGGTGAGCATCTTTAGCAGGTCCGTTAAAAGTGTTTAGTGAATGGTCAAAATCAGACGCAAACGACGAAAGCGTCGAAGTGGTGAATGTTTGATCGTTCATTGTTGAACTGTCTGTTTCTGAGTTAACGAGATCGTGATATGGACACCTGCTGCAAAGAGTGCTGCTACTGCCAATACTGATATGATCATCGTTGCTGCTGCCATAACAAACTCGGTTACTGACGCTTGTTATTGAAGAGTTGCCTGCTTCGCAAATGCTTTTCTTGCAGAGAAATCTACAAAATGGACTACGTGACAGTACAGATCTTTGATTCATGCTGGTGTTATCGAAATCCTCTGTGTTGGGGACTCTCTTATCTGAAGCGTCTCGGTATGCACCCGTAAGAGTTGTCGCCCACAAGTCCCACTCCTGTTTGAAATCGCAAGTCCATGGTCCCATTTTTTGCTTTGGGTCTCTGTCTGTTTTCTGCTGGTACACGCCATAGGCCTTATCAGTGATTCGGTGAGGAACTGATTCTTTGCGACATTCTGCTTTGACATGATCACTGTCCTCATAATCTGACACACTGCAAATTATGTTATCTTTCTCTCCATCACAGTGACGACAACCGGAGCTGGAGATCGACATTTCACCAGGAGTAAGCACGTTGTCGGTGATACTGAATCCCAGTGCCGTGCTACTGTCGTCTTTGTGAAATCCAATGACCCATCTGCGGACTGCAAGCAGGGCAACTTTACCATTCAGGTCAGTCTGATGAGTTGGACGAACTTTACAGTTGCCGTATCTTTCTTGGCACTCAAACGGCCCTTTATCAGAGGGATAACGCAGTCTGTCATGTAGCCTCTCACGGTAACTGCCGTCCACCAAACGGAAACGAGTTGCTGAGCGGATATCATCCCATTGGACTGTGCTGTCAACGAGATCGTTTGGAAATGCTCCTCGCATGGGGTCATCGTATTTAACGTCGGGCGCAAGACTCCACTTGTCATCATCGTGTGCTTTGTTCAGTGTCGCGCTGGCGCTTCTGGGGCTTAGACATTTGTTTGAACTGCAGATTTTTGCATTTTTTATTTTGCGAAATTGTTCTTTGACTGTGCTGATAACCCTTTTGGCATTGCAGCAGCCCACTTTCACACTTACATCTGAAGCCGTATCTCCTTTGTCCGATTTCTTGTTATTCATCAGGATGCCCGTGGCTAAGACTCTTCCTGAGTTGTTGGGATCAGCACCCGACAGCGGCTTACTTTCCCAGTCTGCGTTTTCAAATAAAAGTTGTCTTTTCATCAGCTGAAGGCTAGAAATGTCAACTTGTCGATACCTGCTGTTCATCGCCATAGTAGTATTAAAGCGAGATGGTGTTTCTTGGAAAGCTGAGTCGTTCAGAAGTCTGCCTTCTGTCGAACATGTTATCTCGCTATGACCTCTTTCAGATACCGGTACTTGACAATGTGTCGTGGCAAAAGCAGTAGCTGGAAACTTTCCATGGTTTGGCATGGTTATGTTCAGCTGTGTCAGCAATGGCCTGCTGGTAAACTTATCTGGAGTGCTGGAAGAACAACAGAAAGCCTCATTCAAGTTGTTTTCGCCTTGATCCCACGCACTGTATTCTACACTTTCCGTGCTTTTTTCGTAGTCTCCATCGCTGCTCGCTTCCTGGTACTGGGTGTAATTAAAATGAGGCAAATTTTCCTGAAATTTCCCGTTGGGAGATTCTAACCTCATACTTTCTGTTCGGCCCCTTTCAGCTGGCAAGAGAATGTACCATCCACTGAATGACCTACAATCTTTAGGAGAGGATACACTAAGTTCGAACAGAGAACAAAAACTGAGTGAAAAGCAACCAATCAACAATTCCCTCTGTTCGTAGATGTTGTTTGTAGAGTATACGCTGAAGCTGAGACGCTTGCGACGAAGGTCATGTCTGGAAAGGTCAAGGACGAACGATCCATTATACTCATGACCACTGCCACGAGCATGATGTAGGCGAGTTTTGGACTGCGTGGTGAAGACTGTTTGTGATCCCGTATGAATCTGAACGACGACTTTGGTGTTCCAAATGACGTCCCAAAGGTGAGAAGGCAGTTTCAGTTCAGCTGAGCGGTTAATCTTGATCAGTAAGCGACGATCTAACAGGGAGGATATGGAAACGTGGAGAAGACCTGAAAAAGTTTGAAAAATAATTTTGTTTTAAAATGAAGGACAGAGGAAAATAAAATCAGTGAAGTTGATTCCGTTTACTCGCAATCCACTGTGAGCAATATGCAAAGAACAAAACGAAACAATTCTGGATAATCGCAGCTATGCTCTTGAGGAGCTGTGATCAAGCAAGGTCGGCTGTAATTGCCTCCTTAGTCTTCTTGTTGTTGTCTTTTTGTTTTAAATCATAAAGCCCAATAAATTGTCTGGGCTAGCAATGAGTACATCATATACATGCATTATGTAGTGTGCTTCAGGGTATTTAAGCGGTGGCACGATTATTTATTATGTAAACATATATCATTGATTAAGCCTTTTATTTACTCTCTCAATGAGATGAAGGTAACGTTAAGTATCAGGGACCATGTCCAGAATGATGCACTCACTCACGGTCACAACACTCACAATTGTCAATCACACACACTGTTTTCATCTATTTACGCACACAAGGATGGAAATGAGCTCCAACAACAATGTTTTATGTGAGCCTTGTGCTTTAATAATAAATTTAAACAAAAACTTATTTCGAGGAACATGTCCTATCTTATCGATACAGACTTACTTTCACAGCAATAATTACACCGGACAATATTATTACACGTCTTCACCATGAACTGTGTTGGCGCGAAGAATAAAATCTAGCCGGCTCTGTACACGTGCCCTTTCGCCCAACTGACTAAGGTCTAATGTAAGATATCAACCTGAGTGCTATTGTAGCATCGATACTACACAGACGTAAATGTTTGCTTTGACAGTGATCACCACATCAAGCGATCTTTCATTACTCACAATCAACACAAGATTCATTGAAGAAAATTCGTGGTTCAGGAGGTTCACAGGAGATTTCAAGATCTTGAATTAAGTAAGTAGCAGCCTCCAGCATACTTTTACGATTACCAAAAGTGGTCGGATATTGTTCATGCACACAATGGTTAGGACACAGCACTATGCAAATAGCCCCGAGGCGCGTAATATGGACTTTTACAAATACAGTCGTCTTTAAAAGGATGATTCAATTTAATTTGTCAGACTTGAGTCAAAGTAAGAAGTTACAGGCTTAATCCCTGGCAACAGGTGTTCAGTTTTTGTTTGCTTCTTGGCTGAATGCTCAGGGATATTATTTTAGCTGATTTGTTTAAATGCTGAAGGCTATGTTTAAGAGTGGAGAAGAGCGACCGAGTGTTTTGCTAGTGGTAATCTTAGTAGCTTGCCAATACCTATTTAATCCGAGAATGTCTTTCGCATTTTGCTAACAAGCGATGCATCTGTGTCAATAAACAGTAGAAGGAAGATTTGTTTTTGTTATAGATGTTCACTATGTCCCACAAATGTTGCAGGTCGAGATCGAAATAATATCTTGACAGGTGTTAATTTCCTCTGTACAGTGACTGACCGGTCACAAACAAGGATTAACTAAGTGCCGGTAGCTATTTTAAATGCAACATTTACCATTGCAACGATAATCTGTGTGACTTTATCAGCCATCAAGGTATTAGTTTGAGATGGATATGCTTAATTTAATTTTGTACGAGTTACTAATTACATCACTGAACTGAGGAAGGAAACTAGAAAACTTTCATTGGCATTTTCTACATTAAACTGCTTTACTGTAGATTTAAGGTATGGTATAGTTTTCAATGTGTGAAATGTTTATATCATTCTTAAATGTAATAAACAAATCTTAAAGCAAGGCAATACACAAGAATTTTGAAAAAAAAAATAGAGAGGTGCTTCATACAAACAAACAAACAAAACTGCAATTTTTATTCGAAATAACTCGTTCGAATGTAACCAAGGGGAAACGATTGAGCAAATGATGCTAAAATTTATGCGAATAGCCGAACGGTCAATGAGTTATTGGCGAGTAAAATCGTGTAACCAGGTCCCTGTGTCAAGTTTACCAGTCTGTCTATTCTTTTTATCTTTCGGAAGATGATTTTTTTTCGCCACTGTCGGTCCTGTTATTGTTGGACCGACATTTAACCCAACGCATTGACCATTGTAGGATGTTGGCGAAGAGCTGGCGTAGTTCATACGACGTCACTTCCGGTTTTCGGGCCGTTTCGGTAAAACAAGGATTTTCAGAGGCCAAAATGTTGGGGCTAGCTAGACTGGTCCTTTCAGTCGTTAAAATATGTACCTCTTTAATGCCATCGGCCTAACTTTTTCACTTTAGAAGCTTCTTATTTACATCAGCTTTGCATAAGGAGCAAGAAACAGGGATTCGGGACTTTTTTTAATGGAATATTCAGAACCACTTTAGGCAAAATTTGCTCATTTTTTTGTGTGTGTGTGTGCTATATTTGCTAATTCACTATATATAGTGCATCCAACAATATACGTTCTCGGATTTTCGCGAATATCTTTGATTTGTTTGGATCAATCTTCGCCAAATTTTGCATAGCCTCCTTTTTCAATTTGTCTTGACAAGAAACTGTTTTTTGACGGTTACGAAGATGGAAATACAAAAGTTTTCTTCATCAACTTATATAAAAAACTCGACCCACAGGAAATCGCGAAAATAAGGTGGTTTACAGCTACGTGGATTATGACGTGAGGATACGCAACTTCTCTAAACACAAACATTTTTGATATGGATAACTGTAGTGCATGTTTCAAAATTTTAATATCAAGGTTGTTTTGTTCCTGTAATATTTAACTTTTCAATCTACTTTAGCTTATGCTCTTTGTGTTTCTTGGCTTTTCGTCATGTCGTTTTAAGACAACAGAAGAGTAAGCTTCTAATATAGAAAGATGATGATTGTTTGCATCAGATTGCTTGGCACATTCATTAC
>JAWQUT010000589.1:151443-215694 GCA_033807755.1 Ellobium chinense | reverse complement strand
TGCTATTAAACAAGACATAGCGAAGAAGAAACCAAAAGTTGCAACAATCTCAACAACTACACACTTATTTTGCTTACCTCTATCATGCACTATCACTTCTTCCATTTTCTGGTTTCCTTGAACGAATCTTTGTGGGTGGATCACTACTTTCTCTGTTCTTCCAGGACATTGGTATTCTTGATCACCTCCGAGTGTTTGGCATAAAATGAGCGCTGTGGCTAGCAATGGCAGTTTATAAAGAATCAGTCGCCTCGGAGGGGCGTGCCACTCGGACAATGGAGGGCGATAATCAGTTTTAATCGCCAATGCATGGCCACCCACTACAGCTCGTGAAATGAAGACACAATGCTGTCATCCTGGCCCAAAGCCACGCCCACTGGGGTACTGATAGTCAAAATCTATTTGCTGGATATAAGCTTACGTCGCGTGGTATTCCCTGAGGCCAATAGCGGCGAAGGATCATGTCAGACAGAGCTTTGTTTGCTAATGATTGACAACTCAGATTGAAAAGCTCCTTGTAGATATTACGAAACACTCGACAATGGAGCGCAATATTTTTTTGTCTGTCTCTCTGCTCCCTCCTCCCCTCCTCCCTCCCACTCCCTTTATTGGAGCTAAAATCCAAGTTTTCTCTCTTTTTTTTTTCTTCTAAATACGAGCAATAAGAGGTGGAAGTTAAAGTCAGTCAATTTTTTGTTTGCATGTTTTTGTTTCCTCCGTCAAATCGCAAATCAAGCAAATATAATTATAATTAATACATAATGCAAATAACTTACCAGACGTTAGCTCAGACAATTTTGATGATTTAATAAGTTAAATGTTAATGTGGCAAAACAGAATCTCCGAATAGAGCAATCGCTGTGGTGGAGGGAGGGGGTGCGGAGCGGGGCACAAATTTACTAAGCTTACTGTCACTGTCGTTAAAAACTTTCTCCGAACAGGGCAGTCGCCCCAGGGGACAGCAAATACCACCAACAATGAATGAAGTGTTAAATCTCTAGATTTATTTGCATGGATACTCCCTCGGTCCAAATAACCAGGGTCCAGTATGAAATTACATAAGGCGGCGCAAACCCAAGGCATCTGATTAAATCGTATAAAACATTTATCAGTTTCCAGGTGGACGAGCTGAAATTGTCATTCTTTCCCACAGCTCCGATTTAACGATATCAAGGGTCCAGTGCAATGCAGCTTGATTTATTTGCCAATAAGTTCTTCCACAATCTGTGTAATTTTCCTATGGGAAAAGCGTATCAGATATATAGCCCGCTGAAGTGATAATTTAGATGTTAACAAGTGAGAGGTTATCAATTTCCATTTGGGTTTTCTTAATCCTTAGTACTTTCCAAACAACCTTCACTCAGTACTGTCTTTCATTCCTCCTCTACCCCTCCCACACTCCATCTTCACCCCTGCCCTTCCCTACCCCAATATGTACAGTATATTATTATGCCGACTGAAAACAAGGACGCAGGATTTTATTTTTGACTTATTTCGTCTAAAATGTTGATTGTGTGATTGGCTGTCCAAAGTTTGATGTTTGTGAACGGCATGAGTACCACAGATGCATATTATTATTTTCGCATCTTTACTCGAACTAAATCTTGTCGTTTTTGGAGACCACAGCACCAACAAAACGATTTTCCAGCGAACTCTGTAGGACGCCGTCTTATTAAAAGCGTTCTTGTCGATGTTTTCCTACCCCTCCCCTCTTTTGTGTCCCTATGGGTTCCTGTCAAGCACCATTCTTGTTGGATCCGTTGATAGTTTTCGCTTTGAAACCTTTTTTTTTCCTAACATCTGTTCATGCATATTAAACATTTTTGTTTTTTTGTTTTGTTTTGTTTTGTTGAATATAGTGTTTATTATCTTTTTTAGCATTTTTTGTCGAAGACATCTCTATGCCCATTTACATAGGGCATATAGCCTTGATTAGAATTTTAATGTGTAACCAGTAGTCCTAAATTTTGGTAAAGATGTCACTGCAATCACTTTCTAAATTTCCATGGAGTAGTTAAACCACATCCTAAACAATCAAAAGCAGGTTCAAAAATGACAACAACAACAACAACCCAAAACTATGGTTGGATATTTTCGCAATTACATTCAGCTGCCTGGAGAGAAACAAAGTGAGCAAGACAACATCACGTTTCAGATGCTATACTGTATGTTTTGATTTTGTTCATGCCGATCTTATTCTTGCGAATTTTTGGAGTTCAGCTTCACTCCTAAAAATTACTTCCGGCAAAAAAAAAAAAAAAAGGTTCCTTTCAAGAATTTTCAAAGGGCTTATTACTAGTAAAAAACGTGTATAAGAGGCACCAACCATCAAGGCAATGTAAATGCTGTTATTTCTCATTGCAACACCTTGTCATTTGGTCATTATCAATTATGGAATGTTTCTCTATCAAAATGAAAAAAAAGATTGCTAAATAATAATATATTGAAATAAGCAGTTCTGCAATTTCACACTGGATTACTATAGAATTATGCCCTTTTACCCACATAACAATATTGTCATGCTCTGGTTTCATGAAAATTAGATCCTCCTAAAAAGGCATTTCTGACTTTTTGTAAAAAATGTCCACGGAAATTAAAAGAAACACTTGCATACAGTATTTATTCATGGGATACAATGACACTATAACTTCACTATAATCAATAAATTTTTGGATCTTAAAAACCCCAGTAACAACACAAAAATCATTCGTCAAACACACATCCTTGCCCATCTACCCACCCACATACAAATATACTTTGTAAAAGATTGTTGATAACAACTGAATATTGATTTACCAAAGAAGGCCCTTAAGTACCACACTATAAATAAATGCATCTCAGCAAGAAGAAGAAGAGGAAAATGAAAAAGAAGAAGAGGAAAATGAAGAAGAAGAAAAAAAGAACAACAACCACCATCAAAGTTTGAGCTTGTACAAAGAAAATGATCCCAATGCATTCTGAATTTTATAGGTACATGTATTTTTATTTGCATAGATGTGTAATCAGTAGGCACATGTACAATGAAATGATCATGTAAAGTATCAAGTGAATTATACTGACATTAATCTACAACAGAATTGGAAAAGAAAATCACTCTCTTACTTCAAAGGCAGTTGTTGTATTCATCTCTCTTTCCTTCCTTTCATACTCATGGTTTATTCAACTTGTTCCAACAGTTCCTGCTTTCTGCATATATTTTCCCTATCCCAACTTTTGTTTGTCTGTCCCATTTTTTCACCTATTTCAAGTCTCTGTCTTGATTATCTTCCTGTTCATATTCTCTCCATCTATTTCATCCCCCTCCCCATCCCCCCTCTCGCTTCATATATCTCTATCCCAGTTTTCTTGCTGTTCTTTGTCTTTCTCTCTCCAAGTTTTCTTCCCACTCTGATTCTCTCTGTTCTAGTTCTCCTGCCATCCTGGTCTATTTCAGTACCAATTTTTTTCTGTTCCCCATCTTTTAATAATTTTCTCTATCTCTCCTACTCTCTCTCTCTTCATTTCCTCCTTCCCTGCACAATTTCTTTCATGTCGCAATCTCTGTCACTCTCACTTTCATCTTCCCAACACTGTTCTCTGACCAACTCACAAGCATACACCTTATTCATATACACAGCTGTAACTAGATTTGCCATAACTCCTGCAATGTCGGAAAAAGGGGGATGTGGCCTGAAAATCAGGGGACTCTCAAAACAGAGGAAAAGAAAGATAAATGGGAGAGAAGCGCTGTGAGTGTGAGAAGATGGTCCCAGTGAATGGTTTTGCTTTGGCGAGGGGTAAGTGGACAAAGTAGTAATGGCCTGGCGCATACATAACAAAACCATGGCATAAAAAAAATTAAACACCTCGGTTTCATCATCAAGAGTAGGACAGGAGGTTGATATCATAACAGCCGTCAACCTGAAATAAGATTTTTTAAAAAAATAATCATCTATCAGTGATTCCCTTCAAATCATACAAAAGGCAAACTAGCAGTCATCACCTCCAAATTATCTTTGGCCTCAAGCCAATCTCTTCCACTCTACTCCCTCCTTGCCAATTTCAGTTTAAACCAGCATCACACTTGAATGTGTCAATTTCTTTTCCTTGTGCTAAGGAAATTTCCATGACCTAAAAGTTTATGAATTTTTCAAGAATTGAATACATTCTTGAAATATATGTATCCAGTGTCTTCTTAATAACAGACACCTTCCTGCCTTGTTCCTGCTTCATTTTCTACACTGAAGGGAATGAACATTATTTACTTCCTTCTGAACATTTTACACTGGCAAAGGAAATATAAACACAGGGAAATTAGTTTAAAATTGATTTCACATACTGTCGAAACAAACTAAGTTTACCTCATATCGCCCAAGAGATTCATCTGTCTGATTTGCTGCTGCCTCTTCAGCCAATGCCCATAAC
This sequence comes from Ellobium chinense, assembly GCA_033807755.1. Lineage (NCBI taxonomy): Eukaryota > Metazoa > Mollusca > Gastropoda > Ellobiida > Ellobiidae > Ellobium > Ellobium chinense. The sequence goes on along the minus strand of JAWQUT010000589.1, from coordinate 211,290 downwards.
TGCTGCAGACTTGAGGACAGCACATCCAAGTCAGGAACACCCTGAACACAGAGGCAAAAATGTCAGTGCATCTGTAACTAAAACTTTTCTACTGTTGACAGTGGAATGCCCCAAAAAGTTGAATCCACTTAATCAAAAATCTCATTCAACCCCTTTGCTGCACATGACACACAGAACATCTACATCCCCTCATCCTGTGTTATAAAAAGCTCTTAGACATACAAGTACGTCTTGGAAGTAGATCTCTCCCATACATTATAAATGTATTTCTTATGTAATGAATTACTGTATTCCTTTGCACAGGCTAATCAACTGCAGTAATTTATGGATATCATCACTCGCAAAAACATGATGTAGCTAAAGGGTTAATTGCAAACAATTGCATAACAGTTTTATTTATCATAAAGATCACAGATATACATTGCTGCATAATCACACCCTCTGCTTAACCCTCGCTGTATGATGGGGTGCAAAAACACCCCAGCGCGGTCTTTGAATGCATCTAGAACCTTTATTTTTTATGCTAGAAACTTGAAACTTCATGGATTCCTCAAAATCAATGAGATCTTCATGCAGGTTATTTTGCAGTGAGCAAACATGAGCACTGTACTCACTACAGCACGTGCAATTTTACTACCCCTCCGAGTACGATGCGGGAGCATCTGCACCCCGACTTTTTATATAGCAGAAAATAATCCACCCTCCGAGTACGATGCGGGAGCGTATGCACCCCGACTTTTGATATAACAAAACTTACCTCCGAGTACAATGCGGGAGCATTTGCACCCCAACTTTTAATAAGGAATTTAGGGGAGGCACTACCTTTTTCTAGAGATTGTAGTGTACCGTACCAAACATGGTGTGCAACTTATCCCCATGTGTGCACTGGATTTCCATGCAAAATGCACACCAATGTGCTGAATGGTGCATTCTTCTTCCGCGAGGATAGTGATCTTAGGACAACTGTCATCTATGATAGCACCAGTTGTTTGAAACCAGATTTCACCGATGTCTCATGGATATCTTTATGCTTGATCATACAGAGGTTTCTGCAGATTTTCTGTCTTGATGCACAATTAAGAGGAACTGGCAACACACGTTGATGTAAGATGAAGTAATGTTATATCTAGACAGGAAATCCAAAAAAGTCTCTGTAGGATCATGCATTGAGATATCTCAGAGACATACATGAAATGTGGTGTCAAACAGTTGATGCTATCCCAAATGACAATGGTCCTAAAATCTGGAAGGCAGGAGAGCGATGGGTGACGCCTGGAGAGATGTTGATGATGTTGAAATGGAAGCACTGTTAGGATGCTTTTTGAACCTTGGAGCCATGGGGCAAGGTTTGCTTCCCACAACTTTGATGTGGGACAGGATTATGGGCAACTTATTTATACGCTCTGTCATGGGACGATACCGCTTCTTGGAGTTGTGCAAGTTCCTGCGATTTGACGACAAGGAATCAAGGTCATTGCGGAGAGAACGGGACATTTTTGCACCTTTTCGAAAAATGTGAGACATGTTTAATCAGACATTGAAAAGACATTACGTTCCAGGCCCATTCCTTACAGTTGACGAACAACTGGTTACTTGGAGAGGCCGCTGTAAGTTCCTCCAGTATTTGCCCTCCAAGCCAGGAAAGTATGGTATTGAGATATTCTGGGTGGCAGATGCGGAAACGTTTTATCCGCTGGAGGGGATTCCATACCTCGGAAAAGAAGGCAGAGACCCTCAGCGCTTCACTGGCCGAAACATCGCGAACACACTCTGTTCACCACTCTTACTGGTAGAAATCTTACCTGTGACAATTTTTTTACTGACCTGACACTGGCCGGGGGACTTGCGAAAAACGGTTTGCCTGTCGTCGGGACAGTCCGGAGGAACAAAAGGTTTCTCATCAATCCGGATAATTGCAAAGCATGAATCTGCTTTTGCTTTCCAGAAAAAAACAACTGTAGTGTCTTACAAATCTGGGAGCAAAAAGAACGTTATCATGCTGAGTACCATGCACCATGATCAGAGCGTTGATCAAACTCCAAAAAAGCGACCAGAGATCATCAGATTTTATAACAAAACAAAAGATGGTGTTGACATTATGGACATGATGGCAGCAGCATTCTCAACGCGGAGAGTCACTCGAAGATGGCCAATGAGGCTATTTTACAATATGTTGGATCTTGCTGCCATTGCTGCTGTTGTTGCATTTCGCTACAGAATGCCTGGCAGAACAGAGGCTGTCAGCAACAATAGAAGAGGTTTCCATCTGGCAATAGCTCAAGAGCTGGTTCAGGAACAAGTCAGGCGTAGGAGTTACCAGACTAACTTCCGAAAGAGATTCTTTGACTGGCTGTTGAATTGGTTGCAAGGTGTGACAAAGAAAGCACTAGTAAAGAAGGAGCAGTGGCAAGCACCAGCAGTAGTGGTAGTCAAAGATCAGTTACTGTTCCAGCTTCCACCCAGGGCGATCCTCTTGCGAAATCAACCAAAAGGAAACAACACAGATGTACTGAATGCCCCTGAAAAAAGGACAAGAAAACGACCCATCAATGTGCAGCGTGCAGCAAATTTGTCTGTTTAGATCATAGGTCCTTATTCAATTGTGCTCAGACTGTTGTGCAGCAAATATGTGAGTTGTAAGTGGAATCCATAGCTTCACTAAAATGTGTCCAACAAAACAGTTAACAACATGAAAACAAACAAAGCTTTTCCAGGTGAACTTCTTTATTGTAGACATTACACTTTATAATTCAGTATGGACACGAAGCCATCTTTTTTCTGTCCTTGCGCATCGGCCCTCCAGGATAGCAAGCCGTGCATGTCTTTGGTGGAACTTGCCACTCTGCTGCAACAACGTCTCCCATCTTTACATGGTAACCCTGAAAATACAACATTGTTGTCAGTCACTATTGCTTCTACTCAACAACTTACTGTGTGTAATCCAACGAAACAATAGATGATGATGATGATGATGATGATGTAAGATGATAATAATGATGATGATGATGATGATGATGATGATGTGTGATTTTGAATAGTTGTCATGACTGAAGTCCTTGTTTCTTTGTTGAAAGTGGCCTTTCTCATGTTATTCAATTCCATGCAACATTTTGTATCTTGATTTTATTTCTGCGTTCAATTTGGATTTCGTTTACCTCTATGTTTATTTCATGTGGGTGTTGCATGTAATTATGATGATATAACAATAATTTCAAGCTTATTATTATGCTCGACGCCATTTTTTGCTTCTTCTAAAACAAAGAAAATTAGCACTACAACTTCGACTTCAGTGTTCTCTAAGGAGAGAAGTAAAATACTTGTAATTTAGAAACTGAGCCTTGTTTTCATATTGCTTATCATAAGCACCAGCAGTTCCCTCTGGGAATTTCTCCCTGATNGACCACAGCACCAACAAAACGATTTTCCAGCGAACTCTGTAGGACGCCGTCTTATTAAAAGCGTTCTTGTCGATGTTTTCCTACCCCTCCCCTCTTTTGTGTCCCTATGGGTTCCTGTCAAGCACCATTCTTGTTGGATCCGTTGATAGTTTTCGCTTTGAAACCTTTTTTTTTCCTAACATCTGTTCATGCATATTAAACATTTTTGTTTTTTTGTTTTGTTTTGTTTTGTTGAATATAGTGTTTATTATCTTTTTTAGCATTTTTTGTCGAAGACATCTCTATGCCCATTTACATAGGGCATATAGCCTTGATTAGAATTTTAATGTGTAACCAGTAGTCCTAAATTTTGGTAAAGATGTCACTGCAATCACTTTCTAAATTTCCATGGAGTAGTTAAACCACATCCTAAACAATCAAAAGCAGGTTCAAAAATGACAACAACAACAACAACCCAAAACTATGGTTGGATATTTTCGCAATTACATTCAGCTGCCTGGAGAGAAACAAAGTGAGCAAGACAACATCACGTTTCAGATGCTATACTGTATGTTTTGATTTTGTTCATGCCGATCTTATTCTTGCGAATTTTTGGAGTTCAGCTTCACTCCTAAAAATTACTTCCGGAAAAAAAAAAAAAAAAAGGTTCCTTTCAAGAATTTTCAAAGGGCTTATTACTAGTAAAAAACGTGTATAAGAGGCACCAACCCTCAAGGGAATGTAAATGCTGTTATTTCTGATAACAATACCTTGTCATTTGGTCATTATCAATTACGGTATGTTTCTCTATCAAAATGAAAAAAAAGATTGCTAAATAATAATATATTGAAATACGCAGTCCCACAATTTCACACTGGATTACTCTAGAATTATGCCCTTTTACCCACATAACAATATTGTCATGCTGGTTTCATGAAAATTAGATCCTCCTTAAAAGGCATTTCTGACCTTTTGTGAAAATTGTCCACGGAAATTAAAAGAAACACTTGTATTTGTATACAGTATTTATTCATAGGATACAGTGACACTAGACTATAACTTCACTATAATCAATAAATTTTTGGGCCATAAAAATCATTTGTCAAACACACATCCTTACCCATCTACCCACCCACATACAAACTAATATACATACTTCGTAAAAGGTTGCTGATAACAACTGAATATTGATTTGCCAAAGAAGGCCCTTAAGTATCACACTATAAATAAATGCATCTCAGCAAAAAGAAGAAGAGAAAAATGAAAAAGAAGAAGAAGAAGAGGAAAATGAAGAAGATTAAAAAAAGAACAACAACCACCACCACAATTTCAGAATATACAAAGAAAATGATCCCAATGCATTCTGAATTTTATAGGTATTTTTATTTGCATAGATGTGTAATCAGTAGGCACATGTACAATGAAATGGTCATGTAAAGTATCAAGTGAATTATACTGACAATAATTTTACAACAGAATTGGAAAAGTAAAATCACTATCATATTTCAAGTGCAGTTGTATTCATCTCTCTTTCCTTCCTTTCATACTCATGGTTTATTCAACTTGTTCCAACAGTTCCTGCTTTCTGCATATATTTTCTGGAGGCTGCTCGGATTCTCTCTGTTCTAGTTCTCCTGCCATCCCTTTCTATTTCAGTACCAGTTTTTTCTGTTCCCCACAATATTCCCCATTTTTTAATAATTATCTCTATCTCTCCTACCCTCTCTCTTTTCATTTTCTCCTCCCCTGCACAATTTTTTTCATGTCGCAATCTCTATCACTCTCCCTTTCATCTTCCCAACACTGCTCTCGGACCAACTCACAAGCATACACCTTACTCATATACACGGCTGTAACTAGATTTGCCATAACTCCTGCTATGTCGGAAAAAGGGGGATGTAGCCTGAAAATCAGGGGACTCTCAAAACAGAGGAAAAGAAAGATAAATGGGAGAGAAGCACTGTGAGTAGATGGTCCCAGTGAATGTAAGTGGACAAAGTAGTAATGGCCTGGTGCATACATAACAAAACCATGGCACACAAAAAATTAAACACCTCGGTTTCATCATCAAGAGTAGGACAGGAGGTTGATATCATAACAGCCGTCAACCTGAAATAAGATGAAAAAAATAGTCATCTATCAGTGATTTCCTTCAAATCATACAAAAGGCAAACTAGCAGTCATCACCTCCAAATTATCTTTGGCCTCAAGCCAATCCCTTCCACTCTACTCCCTCCTTGCCAATTTTCAGTTTAAACCAACACCACACTTGAATGTGTCAATTTCTTTTCCTTATGCTATGGAAATTTCCATGACCTAAAAGTTTATGAATTTTTCAAGAATTGAATACATTCTTGAAATATATGTATCCAGTGTCTTCTTAATATCAGACACCTTCCTGCCTCGTTTCTGCTTCGTTTTCTACAATGAAGGGAATGAACATTATTTATTTCCTTCTGAACATTTTACACTGGCAAAAGAAATATAAACACAGGGAAATTACAGTAGTTTAAAATTGATTTCACATGCTGTCGAACCAAACTAAGTTTACCTCATATCGCCCGAGAGATTCATCTGTCTGATTTGCTGATGCCTCTTCGGCCAATGCCCATAACTGCTGCAGACTTGAGGAGAGCACATCCAAGTCAGGAACACCCTGAACACAGAGGCAAAATTGTCAGTGCATCTGTAACTAAAACTTTTCTACTGTTGACAGTGGAATGCCCGAAAAAGTTGAATCCACCTAATCAAAAGTCTCATTCAACCCCTTTGCTGCACATGACACACAGAACATCTACATCCTCTCATCCTGTGTTATAAAAAGCTCTTAGACATACAAGTATGTCTTGGACGTAGATCTCTCCCATACATCATTAATGTATTTCTTATACAATGAATTACTGTATTCCTTTGCACAGGCTAATCAACTGCAGTAATTTATGGATATCATCACTCGCAAAAACATGATGTAGCTAAGGGGGTAATTGCAAACAATTGCATAACAGTTTTATCATAAAGATCACGGATATACATTGCTGCATAATCACACCCTTTGCTTAACTGGGAAACTTCTCCATACATTGTGGAGTTTTGATCATGTGGATTTGACAAGAACCCTCAACATGTGGAATACAGTCCCTATGCCATTATCCCCCCTACATTTGTAATATTATGTTTTACTACATGTATGATGCGTACTGTTCTGTGTATCTGTATTATGAATAAGAGGTATAACATTGTATGCATCGTAAATCAATTTCCCTATGAGGTCAATAAAAGTCATATCTTCATTTAGTTTATAAGACCAGTACCACAATATCAGTGGTGCTGTAGAAGACCTTATGCTAGAAACTGCAGATTTTTTCAACATCCAGTGCATTTGAAGCACAACAGACAAACAATCATGACAAGGTAAAATTCATCCCACAGAAAGCTGAAGCAAATTCTGTGAATATAAAGATGATGATCTCCAAAGGCAGTCTCATCACAACAAAGAGTGAATACTTATTTAAAGCAAGACCATTCCAGATATCAGTACTGAATGTCAACAGAATAATGCATAATACTGCCCTAGTATAATAATCATAGCATAAAATTACCACATCAGTGTTTCCAACACAGTATCAGCTGTTCTCTGTTTACACCCACACAAAAAAAGGTTTAATATTTTGTTAGCCCAGGATATAACAACTGGTAATAAACCATTAACAATGAAACAGATCATCAGAAATTAGGCTATGGGGTGAACAAATGGGCAAAACCTATAAACACAAAAGCTTAGATATACAGTACAACAACTGTGTTATATATGATGCAAAGGAGATTATAAAGCACATTTCTGAGGGAAAATGACAGATGTAATATACTGGAACCTGTATATGGCGACCACTTTATTTACTTTGTAAAAGTGGTCACCGTAGACAGATGTTGTCCTCATGGAGGCCGATTTTTTTTTTTATCCTGATGTAAAGGAACATTTCCCCTTTTCGTTTCCAAGTTACTAGACTTGATCCCAAATTGGAAAGAAAACCTTTTATTCCTATGGTCAACTGTAAGACGCTAAGTTATCCTTTTAAGATTTGGGATTAACCATTTGGCTATTGATTACAATGTTTTTCTTCATGCTTTATGATATGTGAGAAGAAAGGTTGCACTGAATAGTTGGTCTTGAAAAAGTAGTTAAATAAGGGTCATCCCTGAAACACCAAATCACCGTGAAAGAAAGTCATGATATACAAAGTGATCACCAGACCAGGTTACCTGTAATTAGGATAGGAAGTGAACTGGACATTTCATGAATTTTAGCCAAAACAATTACTTCCTCATTCTAATATCTCATGACCAAAGGGCTTTATCTTTGCTGAAAACATTTATTTTTGAGAAAACTGAACTTTCTATTTAAAGACAGCTCTTGTTACATCAAAATTCTTGACTAATTTAAATGATGATATTAATATCAATAACAGTTTTACCTATCTTATTGGGTGCTCAATAGTCAACTAACTGACAAGTAGATCACAAAACACACGCACAAGAAAAAAACTTGATATAGAAGAGCCCTTCTGTCATAAGACATCAGCCCCCAACACAGGAATGGCAGTAGCCTTTGGCAGAAGTTTCAAATGCCAAAGTCAATATATGCCTTATGGCTCTTTGTTCAATATGGCAGCTGCTTTGTCACTTTTCCCACTTATTTGCTTATTATGATGCCCTTTTTGCAGACATGATTTTTGGTTTCCGAAAAATTTTTGGCAATCTGCCAACCCTGCCAACATATCCACTGAGGTTTCAGTTGAGATCTTCTTTTCATAAACTCTGCAAAGAGGACTGATTCAACAGTGCTTATTCTCCTTACAACAGACAACCATAAGACCCTTTTAACCCTTCATGCAGGAGAGGAATCAACAGGAGGAGAGGGTAGGGGTAATCACAGCCCTGCAAGAAATATTTAAGTAAAGTGAAATGGAGCAACATGGATTTGTTTGCTTGTTCAAAGGAAAGGAAGCATATAGCAAGCTCAGTGCAGGTCTGCAAACAAACAGTAAGCCAGCTGTGGATACCGATTTAAGATATAATAGATAGGCCATAACATACAATTTTCTTGAGAAAAGCAATCAGTTGAAGCATTACCATTGCATGAAGGAATGGTCAAGCAATAGCAAAGAAAGGAGACACTGCAAGCAAAACAAATTTTATTCTGAAGATCCTAATAGTAATAGAGGTATAGCTTAATGGGTGGTTGGAAGAATGAAATACTTCTCACTGCTGCTGGCTTGTACATCCTACCTTGTGTATGAGACTGCCTATTTTAAGGCCATACTGGCACATTAATATCTTTCGCACATTACAAAAGGCACATTTAAGAATGCAAACTTAAAAAGCTGGTTAGGTCCCTTGAGACTGGCAACAGCCAATAATGCTGTAAGTGCAAGCTTACCATATCAGTTTCAGCAGCACTCATCTCTGAATTTGAAAAGGGGTTTTCAAGCTGTACAATGAATCAGAACCAATGCTTCGTGAAAATGATAAAAACAAAATATTGTTTATTGTATAGGACCTGGGAGTGCTGGCACTTCATTTCATGTTTTGAAGCAAATATACACATGCAAAGAAGCAGTTGCTGGTAATGTATAATAGGTGTATTCTCATTTCTCATTAAGATGTGAAACCTCTGTCACTTCAGCGTGTTGAAATGATAAAGTGATAAAATTCTGCTAAGCACTGGGCTATACTTCATGCTTTGAATGTTCCATACCCAAATCCACATTGGAGGGAGTGAATGGGACACATTTTACAATCTCATCAGTTTGTCATAGACAGCCACCTTAGTGTTTATGCGCAGGAAGCAGTGGGAGAAAATTCCCTTTGATTTCCAAGGTATCGGAGCTCTCTTCTGCTAACAAGGCAAAACAATATGCCTTCACTTTTGTGAACAGTGCTAAGAGGAGCACTATTCTGATCAAAGGAACTTCTATGCTGTCCATGTTGCAGTTCTTACAAAGCCACAATTAACAGGGACCTTTGGTGCATAGAGCTTCCTTCTCAGGATATAAAAATGTAGCTTTGAATATCAAATGGTGAAGGTATTAGAAGACCGTTATGATACATGCATGGGAAAGGATGTAACGTTTTGTGAGTTAATCATTGTCAAAACACAATCTACTGGGTAAAAGCTCATCCTGTGGGACAATTCCACTTGCCAAGCATGACTGGACCATGCAAAAACGTTTCCACTTTACCTTCACTGGTGTAGGTTTAGTCTCACTATTCTCTCTTTCCTTAGTTAAATAATTTAAAGAAAATATGATTATAATCACAGCAATACGGCATTATTGGTTCACAACTAAATAGTTAAGATTTTTGAAATAGAAAGAACATTCGACACAAGAAGAATCATTCACACAAGACAAAAATCCTAGGTCATGATATAAAATAGATCTGGATAAAGATAATATATTGATAACATAAGATACGAGTTGTATGGACAGTGGAAATTTGAATACTGTATACAGAGGATGATTTCTGTTGAGGAAAGTGAAATAATAGAAGGTTTTCATGCAATTATACTTATACTCTTATAGAGGATTCTGAGTTTAATATCTCACTCATAATGTCTTTGATGTTTATGCTATATGAATAACATAACACTGTCATGTGTGTCACTTAACTAATGAAGAAACATGGGAATATGGCAAAAAAGGTAGAGCAAAAAAGAAAAAAATAAAAGACCCAGAAGTGCTGTTCATAACTGATTGCTGAACTTTGTGATTTTGGGAAACATGGGATTCTGGGAACATTTCCACCTCTAACTTTAAGAAAGGTCAACTGTTAAACTAGGATTACTAACAAAGCAGACTGAAAAGTCAAGCCTTTTTGTTGCTGCTGTGATTGTTGTTGTTGCTGTTGCTGTTGTTGTTGTTGTTGTTGTTGTTGTTGTAGTTGTTGTTGTTGTTGTTGTTGTTGTTGTTGCTGCTGTGAGATATTGTGGTTTTGTTGTGAGATACTTTAACTTGCATTCTGAAGCTAAAATGTGTAAACTACAAAAGACTGAAAAAGAATGTAAAAGGGAAGCATTAATTATTGCTAACACCAAAACCACAGAATTTGGGAGCCTCTGCAATGATATTACAAAAAAAAAAAAAATAGAAATGCTGTTCACAGAGGCAAAAAGCATGGAAAATAGAGGATATCTCAAAATATTCACACCCTGCTAAATACCAAACAAAAGTTCTGGCCAGGGAATATGGAAAAGAAGAAACATTCACACATCTCTACTTTTCCTTCACCAGGTTACTCAATGCAGAAAAAGTGGAGTGAACAAAGATTGTATCGCTGCTCTATTTATGTAAAGGGGATGATCAGCTGCGTATACATTAGTCAAAACTTTTAAAGTCTGTGATGACAATGTTTGTATTTTTTATAATCATATATTCAAGTTGTTTATAACTTTCTACCTTACTTTTGGGAGCTCACTGTTAAAATTGATGTGCATGCAGACAAAAGGTAAACTGAAATTTATATTGACTCAAATCATACCTCCAGCTCTTTTTTCCCAATCTTTGTCTTCTCATCCTCCATAACCCAGGTAGGCAGGGGTGGGGCTCGCTGACCCTGAAGAAAAATAAAAACAAAACTCCACTGAATATTACAATCCACTGAACCAAACACCAATTCAGTAAGGCTATATGGCCTGACACTGCCAGCCCAATCACCAAATTGCAATCAAGAGGTGTTAAAGGCTTACTTTAAGCAAAATTTCTTCAGTGAATACTTAAAAGCCTGCCCAAGATATAAAAAGAAAGGAAAGGCATGATGGGACACTTCACTAAGCTAAGTTCAATCATATACTTCACATCAAAGTGCCCTTTTCCTGAATTTCACGGGTAAAGGATTTCATTCCTCATAAAAACTTTGCAGATTGCTGGTTTCCTGTTTACTGTCCCTATGAAAAAAAAAAAAAAAACCAACTGGTAAAAGCATTTGGTATGTGAAATATATGAGTCAAGTTACTGTTGATGACCATTTGTTGGTGGGGCTTGCCTTTTCAGCATTCATGACAGGATGGCACAGAAGAAACATAAAACTTACTGTGGATGACCTGAAGAGTTTGATTTCTTCCAATTTGAATTCTTTCCACAGCGGAGATGGTTGCTGAAGAATAAGCCTAAGTGACACAACATTGTTTAGATCACACTGGAACTGTGGAAGCAGGATACCAATAATAAACAAACACTAATATAGGATGATATGGACATTAACGTCTGGATAAAGGCATATAAAAAACACTCTTCAAATTTCAAATGGTTATATTAGGTCAGATTTCTTCTTTCTCTGAAGGTCCGGCTGAATATTTTCACATGTTAGATGTGCCCACAATGTGACAGAAAATGGCAATCTGTTTGTTTCACCACAATAATGGAGCTCAGGCCCTGTGAGCCAAAAAAAGAATTAATGAATATTATCAGTTCTTTGTTGCAGATAATTTAGCACATCCATGTGCGTGTGCCCTACCTAAATACAAAATGATAGAAAGAGAAGTCTGAAAGTCTTATAAAAGGCTTCAAGATGAGCTCTTTACTTATGCAAATTAAATTCTGGGTGTCCCATATTCTCATTGGCTGATGTAGAATTCAACTCTAATACAAAACCTATTCAGCTTCACTCATCTATAACCTAGTTATTCAAATTCTACTGCTAATCATCACCATTTTCATCAAAACAGATCATAAGTATTTGGAAAACTGCAGCACAAATTGTAAAGTGTTAAAGGAAGATTGCAGATATGCACAACTTCTACAACAGTCACCATTTCTGCATCATTATTATCATTATTCTCAAACTGCAAAACAAAACAAAGTAATGGCATCCACCCACCTGCTTCTTCGTAAAAGAGAATGCATCTTGTGCCCCTGTCTCAGCATGAGGGTCAGGCATAAGTCGAAATCTGCGGACAGCCATCCTCCAGCCCTGGTCATTGGCTGTTTAAAAAAAGAAAGCAGATTTCGCATAACTGTCTAAATTCTTAATCACAGCAATTTCACTGATCATGGATTATTTGTCTTGATACGATTGGGCTGGTGTGTCTTTTGATTCTGTTTCTAAACCAGCATCACATCTCACATCGACTGACTCACAAAGAAATTAAATGTGATTAAAAATGTAAAAACAATAATTTCAGTTATCAATTCTAGGCAATCCATATATGCAAACATATTTCACAGAGTTAAAACTACTACAGTGTAAATGATTAAAAAATATTTATCTTCTTGTGACTCTCTAAGCATCCCCACATAAGCATCATCACCATTAGTACTTACTTCCCTCTCTAGGAGTCTGTTCTGTCAGCTTAATTTTTGCCTTCACAGTGAGAAACGCCACATAGTAGTTCTGAAAACGTATCTCACCTACCTGAAAACAGTTGGTGTATGTTCAAATGATGGATTCTACAAATGATGTACATGATTTATATGAAACATTCAAATATGAACAAGGCCATTTTCTGTACCTGAACAAGTTACAGTAATTGTATTCTCCCTTAAGTCATCACAACAATGTGAGAGTACTGTCTAAGCCTTAAGCAAAGAATGTCAGCTGAGTTCTATCAAGTCATACTCCCTCCATAACTATAACCTCAGTGAGCCAGGGCTGATGCATGTTTCCCCTGAGATGTTCGAGCTGCAAAAGCTAGACTGGTTCAGATAATACATGTAATATAATAGCAGCTGAACATCTGAGCTGGCATGTCCCTACTATTATTGTCATGAACTCATTCAAATCTGTTAGGTTTTATCAGTTTCTGTTTCTGCCAAGCCACTTTCTCCATGCTGCATTTTCTTATGTTTTGAAATCCTGCTTATATCGTCACCGTCCCCTAATACTGTCGTAAATGCAAATCTACCAAGAATCAGTTACGACAGTGTTAAGAGACGGTGATGATATGTGCTTTACATCCTGCTTGTCTTTGTACAAAATAAATGGGAAAGTAGGCCTATACCCTGGGTGTGAGCAGGCTGGTTTGATCATGCTGCCTCAGAAACAAGGAAAGTTATCAACAGCAGTGAGTGATTGCATTTAGCACTATTATTACTACTATAGTACACGATGAAAATGGAGCACTTAGTTACAGAAGTGGGAAGTGAGCAAACACAAACGGATGCTCACATAGAGTAGGATACAGGGGAAAATGCTCAAGGTGACAAATGCAGAGACAAAATGAAAGAAGGAAAGAAAGAAAGTGATATGGCAGTAATTGAATCCACAATCTCTGTGTCTGCACCCACCACCTTGCTGTCAGTTTGGAATAAGGTAGATGTCTATACACAGCTGCCCCACTACTTTAACAAAAAAGGAGCCTAGTGGCTGGGGTCTTTCCAGAAGCCAAATTATTATAGAAGACTAGCAGTAACAGTGCTAACACTCTCACACACAACAAGACTTCCTACCCCCTCTTCAACCAACAGCTGTAAAGCTTCAGTTGAGCACTTTCTTCTTTATCCTATTCTGTGTGAGCATCTATTTGTACCCTTCCACTTCCCATTTCTATTACCATTGTAAACAGTAAATAGCAATAGCTAAAGCTGACAGGTGAAGACACTGACAAGAGCAAAAGAAGCCCACTTGAAGTAAAGAAAAGTGATACTGATTTTGTGACATTATACAAAGAACAGACAGACAGTGATCAATATGAAACAGGAAATGACCTGTGGTAAAACTATGAGATAAAATTATCACAGTTGCCTAACCATTTTAAAACAATATCAAGTCTGAACCTACAACATATAAATATATCAATAATAGCACAGTATTAACCCCACTGGATCTTCTTTTTCAATTTTGTTCAGCCGAAAGAGGTTCACAAACTTCCTCATTCTAAAGCTCTTATTAACTGCATATCAAGTAGTGGCTATTTACGAAGTTTATATTAAAATGTAGCATTCACAGTTAATGAATGGGAAATTCTTTTGAGAAATACATGTTGTGATATGTCTGCATTTGTAAATATTCACATTAAGCAAGTATAAGAAATAAGAAATGAAGTGTTTCATATCACTGATTCTGTTTTTGAAAACAAGAAATGAACTCAAAATTTGACAGTCATTTTACAAGCGTGTATCTGTTTGTTAAATAGCAATTAGACTATCAGCAAAACTATTTATCTGATTAGGTGAAAAAATTAGACTCAATAGAAAACTGTGATTTGGGTTCTATTAGAATAAAAATTCTTCCCTAATAGTTTCAAGAGTTTCCCTAATATTCCAGGAGTGAGGAATGAAGTACATGTGATTTTAAGGGTGACATAATGGAAAAAAAAACTTCAGGGCCACTATGCATAATATGAATTCCATAAAGTACAAAAAACCGTCAGAAAACTTACCCTGATGACAATATAAAGAGCACTACAATAATCAAAATTTTTTCAAATGTGACAGTTACACGTAAGCAAAAGAAAATGAGACAGAGAAAAGTTCGAAATTTATTTCTATGTATCTAAATGTTGCCCTTAATTCTGCAGCCCTCATTAAGCACAACTGCATTCACAATCATATGCACCACCTAAGCGGAACTGATGGGTAAAGGGATGAAAACAGATAAAGCGGTGAATTTATAAGCCATCACACTGATTTCTCTGAGAAAAACAAAGAACTCCATCAATTTCTCAACTAGTTCCTCTCTTGAGAGCCAAAAAATCACGTACATGACTTAATTGGATCTGAGAGACATCATGACATGAAATCAAAGGTATCAGTTATTTCTAACTTTTGTTGCTCTATACTTGCTCTATCTATGAGATAATTGGCTCACTGTATAATGTAAAAGCAGGGATGCTTTAAGCTGCAAGCCATATTATGTGCTTGAGATAATCTGGATCACTGGGGAGATACTGTTTCTATCAGTCTCTTTTCTCTTTTTCTGTGGTTCTCCTTCTTCTTATCTTTTTTTTTCCCCTTGAAAAAAAGAGGGGAGAAATGTATTATTAGTGACTGGTTTATTTTTGGACACCAGAATGAAGATTAAAATGGCCCTGAGACAATAGAGTAAGCATAAAGTTGTTCACACCTGAAAGATCTGCTGAAAACAGTCTTTATGAATTTATCATAATGATCTCAGTGCAAAAAGATCACAAATGTCAGCATGTTAGACAAACTTTAGTTTTAATGCTTGTGATATTTCAAAATGTCTTTGCGTAAGCTCATGCAGAATGAAATACACTGCCTGAAGACTGTCAACTACTATGAACTACTTGCCTTCTCCCAAAACCAGAGATGTTACAACTAATTTTGTGGCTCTCAGTAGATTAACTAGATAACTTACTGATTCCCATTCCTCTGCTGACTACAAAGAGTTGTCATGGTTACATTAAACAGCTTTAAATGGACAAAGAATTTCAAGTGCTTGGCATGATTGCAAAGAAAAATCAGTCCAGGAGTACAATAACAGAACATCAACTTCAGCTGCCAATACTTCTTTTATATCATTAACATTTTATATTTTATTCTACCATCACGAACATGAGACATCATTAAAGAGCATTCAAAGTCTTCAAGTCCCACAATAAGTGGACATTCTTTTTACTATGAATAAATCTTCTGTAACATTCTTTTAATACTAACATATGCAGCTGGCTATGAAACAGAAAACCTGCAGATGACAGTGCTAAGATTTGATATGCTGTTGCTGCATGCCTAAAGATGCAGTTTCAAACACTCTGCATATGCAAATGGTGAGGTAACTAGCAGCAAGCATCTGTTCTGAGAATTTCAGAGTCAAGAATGAGGATTACCTCACAGTCACTGTGCTGAAATGAATTTGCATGTAGGTAAAAAAACACATAAGAATTCATCCCTCCTCCTCATGTAGTCATAGTACTGAAAAGCTGAAAATAAACTCATGATTTTGTTAAAGCTTCATAGCCTAAAACTCGTTCAACACCAGCTGCTGTATTTTCAACTTCAAACAAAAGCACAGAAGTAAAAGACCTTACTCCTGACCTGTGCTTCATTTCTATTTCATTATACATGGTTTTCATTTCAGTGGTTGCCATGTCCATAAAGGCACCTCTGTCCAAAAGTGAACACCAGCTCCACACTTTATTGCATACAATGGTTACTCCCTTGTGACCTCTAACATCAGGACAATTCCTTCCAAAAAAACTTATTATACTTGTTTTACTTGGTTTTGAGATTGACATCATGACACACCAGGCAACCCCATTTGTACCCCGTCCATCCCAGCAGATAATGCAGTATGCGAATACTGTACATGCATATATTGTAAACCTGATAATAGTCTTGTCCTTTCCATTACTTTTGCTGTCAAATGCAAAAGAAAGGCAAAGATTGTTTAGGACAGACTTCACCGAGAAGGAAGAAGAGGAGTGGAGTGAGATGCAAGAACCTATTTAATAGGTGTAATGAGCAAGAGACAAAAAGAAAAAAGATGCTGTCCATGGAAACTGATGTGCTAACTTTGGGCCTAAGCATAGTCTTCTGTGAATGGAGTGTCGGCAAAATGTGTGTATTTGGTAAGTAGGGGGGATTACTTCCCCAACTTTGATGATGTGAGTGAAATGGGTTGTGCTCCTCATGTAGGCCTGGGCTAGGCTGACACAACTAGATCAACACACTACACAGCCTTCAGTAGACCCACTGCAATGAAGTAAATGTTTGCAATTTGAAGAAGTAGATATTTTTGGCCGAATTTGTATTGCTTGCCACAAATAACTCTTTTTTTGGGGGGAAAGGAGGAAAAAAAAGTGTGATGGGGAGAACCAAACAAAGTCACTTTCAATGGAAAACAAAATGTCATGCTCATAAGATAATTGCCTAAGTCATTTTTTTTTGGCTGAGGAAGCTGTTACCATTGGTGCAGGGATCTAAGTCGATGGTGTCATGGAGTTATGTGTGATATTTACTATCTAACTGCATTTTAAACTGTTTGACTGCTGAATAACACTTTTGATAATAACGTTTGTGACATTCAGTAATCAAAACAAACAGTTTTTTCTTCTTAGCTCAAAATGGCAAAAATTGACTTAGGCAATTATTTTATGAGCGTGATGAAAAGGGGAATCCCAAGCATGATGATACTGCTGAATTTTTTTTACAGCCCTGTGACAAGATAAATACAGTAAATCAAATTTGCACATGTAACACACACGTCTGGATTGATAAGGAAAACTGATTGTTAAGGTGTTATCTTTTAATCAGATTTTGCTCTTAAACCTAATACAAATACATCAGAGTAGGCAGTGGTGGCTTGTGACCCCCAAAACTACCTGTACAACTTGCCTCTCTCTCTCCCCTAGCCTGCATTCTCCCCCCACCCTTTGCATAATATACAAAGGGGCAAAGGAGGGCATACACAGTTGTGTGGTGAGCATAGCAAAACGTAGCGCATGAGCCATAACAAAAGTAGTGCATCTGGATTTGGACTGGTATTGTATTTTTGGAAATCAATGAGGTATTTTCAGACCGGTCAGTTACACCACGTGATCTAGGGATTGCTAGGCTATTTTGGTAAGTGACGAGTAATCATACATAAGCAGAGCATGTAAACAAACCAACGTGTGAGCAAGATTTCCTAGGTCACGTGATGGAAGTGAAAATACCTAATTAATTTTTTTTTAAGCTACATTCTACTTGGCTCTGCATGGGTTGCCCTTAATGAAAAGCTGTCACTGAAAGTAGGCATAAAACAGGCATGCTTCATAACTAGATTAACAACTTAATTATGAAAGTAATGGCCTAGTCTAGATCTATATAACATTCAGACATTAAAGTTTTTAGAAATATGTGGTGTAAATAGTGAAAGCAAATCCCGTCATGGAAAACAATAAAAGAGTTTAATCAAATAATTAATAAAGATCTTATAATACAAGTCCCAAGACTTTCAACCAAAAGGTCTTCTTCTTGGGGCTTGTATTATAAGATTTTTATTAATTATTTGATTAAACTCTTTTATTGTCTTCCATGACGGGATTTGTTTTCACTATTTACACCCTTATCTCCACCCGTCCGCAGTCTCCACACTTTTTTTTGCATTTTTAGAAATATTACGTAGGCCTACAGTCCAGCTGACTTATGACATAGCCTCATAGGGACAACGGTGGAATTCTCAATAAGTCTGACATCCCTAACCGGAACTTATGCCTACTAATACAATCCAAACCTTACCCCTAACCCTACCAGTACCCTAAACCTTAACTCTAATGTCCATCGCTACAGAAGCATCAGTTGAGGCAGGTCCCTAATGGCTAATCCTAACCCAACAGTACATTTGCCGAGATAGGAACATCAGGTATGAATCAATTGGGATTCCTCCCAAGGACAGATGTGCTGTTATGGGCATAACAAACGGTGACCAAAGCAGAGGCAAGACCTACCTCAGGATTCACAACACTTGGAAAGGTAATGTCAATGATTTTACAGCCAGTCTGGAAACCCGCTTTCACATCAGGAGTGATAGGAATCGCGTTTTTTATTGTACAGCTCAGCGGCTTCTCATTCATTGTTGCTGTAAAAAGATGACGTTCAAACGTTACAGTCTGATAAAAACAGTATCACTTCTATGGACTTTTCTTTCTAGAAACACCGTTAATTTTGCACTTTTAAGCCATCGTTTCACATTTTGACTGAGAAGCGTCCACAGCAACGTAAAGGAGTTATGTTTCTTGCGTTCACTCGATGACGTAAGGGGTGTGCCCGGTAAAGAACATCATACACATAGCCACACTGTTTTCGACTAGATGCATTATTTAAGGTGATAACTATGCTATGCAAACTGTTTCTATTTTAATTGCTATCACAGTTAATTCAGTGTGTTTAGTTTTAGCTACCATTTAGATTTTGAAAATTCGTGTAAGTATTGTTTCGTGTAATTTCGACAGCTTCGCCTTTTGCCATTCTGTCTCGCTTTTCAACACGGGATCTGAGATCACGCACCGGACTGATCAAAATGGCCGACTCCTACGACGACGAGCCAATCTCTGATCAAGATAAGGTACCTATCGTGCATTTTATGCCTTGAGCGTGATTGGTTATTGTAGATATGATTATTGTTCCTTTGCATTACCCACACAGGTGCTGTGCATTAGTATTTGAACAACGCTTTATGATGTTTTACCCTATCTGAAACCAGGAAGGGGAGTGGCGATTCTTCTGGTTCACAGCTGAAGGCATTACCTGTACACTTCCGCCTTCGCCTGGTCCCCATGATATTCTCAACTTTCACCTGTCATCCTGTTAGCCCGTGCGTCTACTTTCCTTGTATATAATATTGTAGGCATTGAATGACAGTATTTTGAAATGCTTGCCTGGTATGAAAGCTTTAAATCTCCAATAAAGCCAAGCCTTTCAACTGAAATTCACACTCATTCAATCATTCAACTAATCTAGCAACACTACACATCTAGTCTATGATCTCTATCCACTGTAATGTAAGTTTAATGTGATCTCCCTTGACAAGCTGTGCCTGACTGGTATATGTGCTGTAAAACTTACCTTTAGTGGCAGTGTCAATTCATTGGCTGTTGCAAACAAGCAGGAAGTGGAAGTCCCTAACCCTAATGCACATTGGCCGCATTGGGCATTGAGACTGGGGGAAAGATTTCCGCAGGCAACAACCCCCAAAATAAGAACATACTAAAGAGGGATTATTTTGAAGGGACAGAATGAATTTCATTTGGATTATTTACCCCTAACCCTAACCTTACCCCTAACCCTAAGGGGTTGTTGCCTGCGGAAATCCCCAATCCTAATGTTTTCGGTAAGATTAGGTCCCATACCACAGGCCATCACTGCTAAAATAAATTGGACCTTATGTTCTTTTGTAACAAACATTATATATTATTAAAATATTAGGGAACAGTAAAGTGAACCTTTCACAGTACTGTTCTGGATTTTACACACTTTAGAGCAAAGACTGAAAAGGGATGGTCTTCAAGCTGTAGCTGAGGGAAGATTTCTTAAAACATCATAAGTCTCATGGATGCCATTCTTCTTAGTTCTGTTAAGAGAAGATGCTACCATTTTCCAGAGGTTGTAATAAACATAATATGATTCGTGTAATTTATCATCATAAATGCATTGGAGTTCAATGCAGAATTGCACATTCTAAGTACTGGTATTGAATGGTGCATTTTTCTCCCTCAGGGTGGACAGTTGTTGGACACAGTTCGCCTATAATGCCCCTTAGATGTAACCAAAAGATGATCTTAAAGAGGCTTTTTCAGATTTTCTGTCCTGATATAAATTTACTTCATTTGACATCAGAATGTGTTTAGTTCCTCATAATTTTGCATCAAAACAGAAAATAAAAAAAACCCTTATAATTATAAGATCACGCTTGAAGACATCAATTATAATAGAGACATGGGTGAAATCTGGTTTCAAAAAACTGGTGTATCCACAAAGGATAGGATCATCATTCCCAAGGGAGAAGAATGCACCATTCAGCACTTTCGTTTGCAGTTTTGCAGAAATCCAGTATACTCGTGGAGATAAGTTGCACATTATATTATGTGCATTTACAATCTGTGGAAAAGGGTAGTACCTCTCTAAAAGGTGTGATGTGCACATGGAAGGCTTTCCATTACTGAATTCTAGAATGCTTTGTCTATTATTCAAATTGGGAGTGCTCTCTTCATTCCCTTGCCTAAATGGTAGGTTTATCATCCACAAAAACAGCTCTATGCTGAACTGTGAAAGAGGATATAATTTGATGACATCTCAACCAGCCTTTTAGGGTGGACTGAAAAAAACATAACTTTTTATCTATACATTATCTATATTTGAGTTTAAATAATTCCACTTACTTTGTTTAACATTTTTTTGTGATTTTCTTACGCAGGTGAGGATTGCCTCAAACTTCATTCTTCATGCTCCACCAGGAGAATTTAATGAGGTATTCAATGGTAAGAAACTCTTCACTTAACATCATTGGTCTTCAAATAATTACAGAAGAAATGGAATAGCTCTATATCTGACAAATCATCCCGCTTAAGCATTGCATCCTGCTTAGGCGTCCTGCCCATCATAAAGTGATTTCTTGCATTTAATTCAGGTCAAGTGTTTTTACCATTATGCACTGCTACTGATATGAACCAAGTAGACACTGACAGATATAAGCAGTGGCTTCACCTGATTGACCCAGCTAGAGCTAACAATAGGCGACATGTTTCAATAGTGCATTCACTTGATAGGAACAGTCATCACCCTCATCTGCGATGATTGGATGTGTAAGGGCATCACTCATTGCATAGAGTGGCAAAGGGTGGCTGACTGATCGATGGGTGGGCCAGACTGGCTTCATGACAGCTCTGATCATTACGCGTTTGTCTGCCTGCATTTATCACTTCACCGATGATGAAATGGGATAGTTCTGACTGTTGAATGTGTGCATGTCAGTAATACTTTGCATGTGTACAGACAAAACATGTTGTGGCTGAGCACAAGATAACAATTTACATGATTCTTTTTAAAAAGTCCATGATTGTTACGATTTTTTGCTTCCAAATCTCGTTGAAGTGGAATGTCACCCTGCTTCTTACATGTTTACATTCTTGTTGCCCAGGAATTGTCTTGCTTAGATGGGATGTCCCACTTAAATGCTTGTCCTATTAAGCAGGTTCTACTGAAGTCTTGTTAAGAAACAGTTTTAAATTGTAATTAAACCTCTTACTAACATAACATTTAGTAGTTACATGCAACTAAGATGTGGCAAAAAACTGAGGAGTATCATAATTCAACATTTTTGAGATTGCACTGTTATTCTGTTTTGCTTATCATAGGTTTAATTTGCACATAGCTATCTTTAAAAATTGATTCACATTGCTTTTCTTGTGACTTTCACTGTCTTGAACTAAGTTTATTTGAAAGGCAGTTCTAAAATATTGCTGTCCTTGATAATAGGATGAGAGGTTCATGCCACAAGAAAGAGGAAGTGTATTTAAGACTTATCTTTGAAACATGAATGATTAATTGTCTGTAACTGTAAGCAGTAAAGCAGTATGGCATTTTTACTTCCTGCTGGGCATATGCGTTAGACCCTCTTATTTTTAATTTAAACTGCTTTCCAACAGGAGGATGAAAGAGGAGCGCATAAGTGTTACAAAGAGCTATCAGATGATTACAAAAATGTTTTTTGTACCTTGTTTGTAATATGGCCATAATGTTCATGCCTTTTCTTCCACAGATGTGAGAATTCTGGTCAATGAAGACAGTTTATTGAAAGAAGGTGCCTCAGGGTAAGTCAGATCACCTTTCACCTACTTTTAATCATGTTCTATAGTGGTGACCTTTTTTTTTTTTTTGCATCCGCTGTGAAATCATAAGCACAGATTTTATGACCCATATAGAAAAATTACTTGACCTAAGTACATGAATCCTGTGTCTATGATGATATGAGGGGGCTGGTTATTTCAAGTGAAATCACTCCTAATATATATACTTAGATTTGTGGAGATTGAATCCTTTTTTAATTTGTTTTTTAAGATTTAGAAACAACTAGGGCATTATGAACATAAAATATAGTTTTTATTAGATTACATTTTTATGTGTGGATTGGATGGGGAGCTTGTGTAATTTTCCCTGCCATATTTAAAGTTTTACTGCATTTTTTTTTTTAAAATACAATGGAGTACATTTAATACAGACATGCTTAGTACATAAATACGGATACTGAGCACCATATTTTTGGTCCAGAGTTTTCTTCTCAAAGGGTATGGTTAGTATGGTTAATACGTAGTTCTGTTGATAAGTACACTTTTGGTTTGTACCAAGGTGTTACACATTATCTGTGCTTCACTCTATGTGTAATAATCATTAATGAGTGATTATTATTATTAAATAGTGATGAATTTCAAGTATAAAGATTATCATAGAACAGAAAAGATTAATATTATCAGTATGCACTTGAAATAATTCAAAGAAAGCTAATTTGATCACTTTCAGGGCATTTGCACAGTACAATAAGGACCAGTTCACTCCATGCAAAATAGAAGGTTCAGAATACCAGGTGAGTGTTATTGTTAATAGTATTTGTTATTGAATCTCTATTTCATGTCTCTTTATATGACCAGAGATTCTTATTCTAGAAATCATTTATTTTGGACAAGTTTCTCTTGGCATTCTGAAATGATTTGTTGAAGTATTTTTGTTTGTGAGGATGTTCTTACATCCAGTATACTCACAGTAAATTTATGAAATACAGATATAGATATGCATCAGCTCTTTAGCTCTTTCTGCAGTAACATTACTATTATATGACTACCAATGTCATCATAGAAAATAAATACAGTAGAGCATGAATATCTCAAATACATGTAAGTTAAAAATCATGGGTCCCTTCAGACCCAAGTGTATTTCTCTGTACAAGTGCTGCACATATTCCTTGAATGCGCCAAATTCGGACAAGATGAGGTGACCTGAAGAGTTCAAGTTATCCCTGCTTGGCTGTAAAGAGGCCAGGGCATTTTGCTGCCAACATTTTTCTGATATGTAGAAGACACTTATTTGCAACCAGAATAAAATTCATGATTATTATATTGCATTCAGTTGAATGATTAGAGAATATTTTAATTATCAGCCTTCTTTAGGCTGTGACAATGCATTGTTATTTAATTTTTTTTCCCATGCGTTGGTCTGATGCCACTACGTTTTTTTATCTTTGATGACACTTGAAATATTATTTTAAAGAAAAGCCTGGGGAAATGTATTAATTTATGTTGATATTCATGTCTCAGTTTTATAGACTTATTTTAGCCATGAGATTTTATTGCAAGCTGAATGTTTTATATGTCCTAAATCTTTAGGTGCTTATAACAGAGCATGGTGATTTAGGCAACAATAGATTCCTTGACCCCCGCTCCAAGCAAACGTTCCGATATGACCATCTACGAAAAGAGGCTCAGGTTAGTATGTCATGTGCTCACGATATGAATGTCTACAGACCTGTAAGTTTTCCATTGACCCCGAAACTTCCGGCCAACATCCCGAATTTCTCCCCGAGATGAGCGTTCCTACGTTGAAAAAAAAAAAAAAATTGTGAACCGGAAACACGACAAAGTGTCAGGTTGCGCATGTATTGTCTGTGTGGCACCATCTATGAACTCGGGACATCGTTTGCGCATCTTCTGTCGGGACATCGTTTGCGCATCTTCTGTCGGCCCAGTCTAGTCAAAGTGCATGGTGCAGCAGTTCTTTTCTTTGCAGCATTCTTGGACACTTTTTACACGTCAGTTTCTCTTCCATCAAGTTCTGTGGGCTGTGCTCTTCTGTAGGCCCTCCAGTAGTCGAAAATGTCAGAGGAGATAGCCTAAGTGTGGTTTGGCAGAGCTGTGTTGATCAGCCGATTTACAGGCATCATCACTTCAATTTTGGAGACTTTTTACAAGTGGAAACATTGATTTTCATATTGTCTGTCTAGCTCTGTGGACTGTGCTCTTCAGTTGGCCATCCGGGGTCAAAATGCCGGAGGTATTCATCACTCGTGATACCGATTTACGGAAGATTGAGGAGGGGATCAAGAACAAGTATGAGTGGTCTTGGCTTGAGGAGAGTGATGCATATGGAGATTACCTGTCTGACTATGTGCAAAAGATTGCCGAGCGTGTTCTTGCTTACTGTACTTACTGCAACAAGAGACTAGATTACTCCAAGAAAGGCAAGTTTTTTATCAAGGGCCATGCAGAGTCGTGCTAGTCATATGAAAAAGAGATCCAGCTTGAAGCAGAATCAAAGTTTGCCAGCAGCATTCCGACCCTTCAAAAGTCTTGATGTTGGTCTTGTTACCATTTCTTCTAACAGTCTTATAGAATTAAAGGGAGGTAGTCTATAACTTCTTGTTAAATGTGTCAGTCAGTTGCGCTTTTTATTTGGGTTGGGTGCGTGAAAAAAAGTTCAGACAGTTTTGTCACAGGTCACTTACAGGTGTGTGTCTAATATTTGCTGTGTTTTAATGAATTATGTGTGATCATTCTTAAACATTTGGTGCCTGACAAAGAAGACTCATAATGTGGTTTTCTTTTTCAAGTCCTTTACTATGTATGTCCTGACCCCCTGTTACAAACACTCTTAGATGTACCTTTGCTTCCCACAAGTAACAATCTCATGTTGTATCTTGTGCATGTCACATATCCTCTATAATTAACTCTCTCAACATGCAGGCTAAAAGCCCATAGTAAGTCATTTGAATACAAAAGGGTCAAGATTTTAACTTCCCCCATTTTCCTAATTTTTTAGACAAGCCTATAGCATTTGATGCTTACCAGTGGTTTTGTTTGTTTTTCACGCTGAATGTCATATTCCACAAAACCTGGGTTTGGAGAAAAATGCAGTCACATACAATCTATTTCGTTAGCATGATGAGACTAAATGTTTAGAAGTGTAAATTTATGAACTCATGTGAAAAATTCCGAAAATGTCACCAAAATGTGGCTTAAAATTTAGAACAAAATGATGCCCATGGACTTAATTTGTAGAATGCAGCTTAGACGTAAACCTCATCATTGACAGTACATTGAGATCAGTGTTCATTGTCTTATAGATTGTAGAATAATTTATCTGACCTTCACATCAGCTTTGATAATCATCTTTTTGAAGGATGTACAACCTGCAGAAGTTGACCAGAAGGCAGAGTCTTGGCGTCATGCCATTGAGATGGCTCTCACTGCATACATTTCCTCACACTACAAATATGGTGTTACCACCGTCTATGGCAGCAGTGGCGATGGAAACATCACCATTATTGCTTGCATAGAAAGCCATGCCTTTGAGCCAAAGAATTATTGGTAAGTGCAAAATACTTTATGTGACCACATTCATTTTGCATAATGCCAGTCCTCAAAAAATTTAAAAAGTACCGGTTGTTCTGAAACTTGGGCCATTGAAATTTTCCATTACCACGGAGGTTTCATATCATGCATGGAAATTTTCATTAAATACTGCCTGGGCTTGGACAAAAAGTGGCATTGTTGTAGCTGTTTAGACCCAGGACATTAACCCTTATGTGCAAGGCATAACAAAAGAACATGGCCAACTTGGAGGTCATATTGGCATATACATCTTTACACTCATAAAGTATTGTATAGTGGTAAGAATTAGCCTATGGCTTATAAAAATTTGAATATTTAACTAAAAAATTATTTTTTTGAGAAAATAAAGAAAGAGCGTCAGATAGTTTTTTAGTGATGACACTTTTAATTCACCATTTCTTTTGGGCTTCATGCCCTTGGCATTCCTGGGTTCAAGGATATAGTAACCACATAGAAAATTGATCAGATGACAGTTTTATGGGATATTCCAGTGAAACTTCATTGAGCAGTTTATTTTACAGGTTTTGTTCTCTGTCCACACAACAAAATTTTATGGCAAATTTAATGGGCTGCTTGACACTTTTTGCAGATATAATTTATATATAATTATGATAATGCCATGCACCCATTTTTCTTCCCTATGGAAAAGATGCTAAATCGTTGTTCAGTAAGTCTTTATTGCTGGAGATCACAAATGACTGAATGTTTCCAGTGCATTGAATAATGAACATGTATTGATCCAGTTATGACAAGCTGATGATTACGCAGTTCGAACATCCTTAACATTAACAAATTACATACACATCCTGTCATTCAGAGGGTGTTTTTGTTCTGTCAGCAGATGTTTAACTCATGCATTACCAATCCGGAACTGTTAAAAGATCATTCATGTCAACTCAGTCTCACTATTTAACTTTGAAGTGAATTTCAAAAACTTATAACTGAAATTGTATAAGTTTTTTGGAGTCCACATCTTGTCAGGCAATTGAGAATGTCTGTGTTTTGGTATTACGGATTTGATGCCTATTACTTTGCAACTAGCTGTGTAG
This sequence comes from Ellobium chinense, assembly GCA_033807755.1. NCBI lineage: Eukaryota > Metazoa > Mollusca > Gastropoda > Ellobiida > Ellobiidae > Ellobium > Ellobium chinense. The sequence goes on along the minus strand of JAWQUT010000589.1, from coordinate 184,054 downwards.
AATATACCCTGTTGTCCTAATGTGATTTCCTCTGTATTACAGGAATGGAAGATGGCGGGGTCAGTGGTCAGTCACATTTCCTGAGTCTGGAGGTTCGGCTGAAGTGAGCGGCTTATTGCGAGTCCAGGTGAGTCAGCTGTGATTTAGGAAAAAATAAATACAGTATAGGGCAGTGGGAAAGTGGTGATGTTAAGAGATGCTTTCGTTGATAACAGGGATTTAATGCTGTCATATATTCTCTGGCGTTTAGCTTTTTGTGCATGCTTTTGAAACTGGAGCCACCTCGCCTCCTGTTCATTTGATCTTGTTGGAATTTTTTTTTCCTGAAATATGTTTTGTATGATGACTATTTACTTTTATGGCATATGGTTATAGACATGGCCCTGCTGGGTCGGCAAAGATCCTCTGTGCACAGAAATAGCAGAACACCACATTTCTTCACGCCATGAAATTCTTCAGGTTCTGAGTGAGAGATTCAGCAAACAAAACCTTGCGAAAATTTGGTTGTGAGGAAATCTTCAGGGTTATGCATATAGCTGACTGAGCAATCATGGTGTCCATGCGGAAAGCCAAGATTTTAGATCTGCAGAAGATACATTATAAAGTTTCCAGAAGCACTCCAGTGAAATTAGTGAAATAATGAAATTAATTAAATTCAGTGAAATATTTATCTGATCTGGCAACTTTCATATTTTTTTCTTGCGTTGGAATATTCCCCTTTAATAATTCCCTTTTATAAAGTTACACGATAATTCCCATTAGTGAAGTAAATGTTGATTTCCCTTAGCGAATTTATGTTCAGAAAAATGCAGTGTTTCCTATGAAATGCGTAAAATTCTGCAGCACTGTTGTTCAGAAAAAAACAGCCACACTTCTCACAGGGTGTATTAGATCACATTGGTTAAACTCTCAAAGAACGCTTGGCCAGTCATGGGACTGGAACTGCTGTCCATTCTAAACATGTCTTAGCTAGGGCACATTATGTTCTTAGGTTCTCACTGTGTATGCGGGAAATATTTTGGTCATGGCTCAAAATGAGATAAAATGTATTATTCCTTTTTAAATGTGCATATTTGCCCATGTCAGCATATGCAGCCATAAGTATTTTCAGCACATAGAAATCAAAGCTGTACATTCCATGAGTCTGTGTTTTTCCTTTCAGGTGCATTACTATGAAGATGGGAATGTGCAGTTAGTCAGCTCGAAAGATATTAAACAGAACATAAAAGTTCAGGTAAGTTCACATCTTTGAAGGTATTTGATATTTGGAATTACTGCAGGATGAGCTTTCAGTGTATACGAAAGTTCACATTCCTGTTTGTGAAAGTGTATGCTTTTGCTGTCATTGTTTACCTCCTGTAACTGACTGGCATCTTTCATCAGAAGCCATAAACCAACATTCCTGTATTAATCTGCAAATCTTGAGGCATGACGTTAGGAGGTGATAAAAATTATCAGGTTTGTACCAAGCTGATTGTACTTAGAGATACTGGATACCTGCAAGGATTGAAATGTGTCAAGCACACATATTTCTTAAGGTAAGGTCACATTGATAAGTTCAAGATCCTCTCTTTCTGGTTTTATTTATTTGTGTTTCTGATGTCCTCAGAGTGAATCAGACACAGCCAAGAACTTCGTCCATTTGGTATCCGAGGCTGAAGGGGAGTATCAGCGGGCGCTGTCTGAGAACTACCAGACCATGTCTGACACAACCTTCAAGGCATTGCGTCGCCAACTGCCTGTCACACGGTCCAGAATAGATTGGAACAAAATTTTGGGTTACAAGATTGGTGGGGACTTGAAAAGTAATAAGGGAGAACAGTATGATTAGTATAAATAAGTTAAATAATTTATAAATTTAAAGGTAATCCTTGCAGTTGGATTTTCCAAGCACCTGTTTCAGAAGAAAACAAAAAACTGGAAATGAGGATCGTGTCACTGTTGATGACTAATTTTTTTTCCCCTGCCAATTCAATTTCATTTATATCCTCATCTTTTCTGCCTCACTTCAAAGTAAGACAGACTCGCTCTCTTTCACTGATGTAAGTTTGCCTTTTAAATGACCAAGTCTGTAAAAAACTTAAAGTTATCATATTATATTTGTTTTTCTACATTAATTTTATAATTATTTGCATTAGTTTGGCTTATATAGGGACCGAAGCTGGAGATGAATTATGTCATTGGAGTTTCATAATTCACTGCCTTAGTGTCAGGGATCAACCAGATTAGCTGCAGTTATTTAAGAACATTATTTTAGAAATGAGCTAGAAAGATGTATCAGGCCACTTAAGAATAGTGAATTAATGATTTGATCTGGTAAAATTCTAATTACACAGTCAACTTCATCTTACTAATTCCCTGTCACATGGGGGGTGTATGGATGCATGGATATCTGTCCGTGTGTTTTGCGTGTTTGTTGTTTGTTTGGTGGTTGTCACAATGGTCTTTGGTATTCAGAGCTTCACGACTATGTTATACACAATGTTGACTTCCTTCCTTGTACAGAGCATGAAAATTTAACTTTTTTTTTCAGGTGTGTCAAGTGTTATCTCTGTTCATTATTTACTTTTCACTTTTCAATTTCGGTAAACTTGTTGAGTGAGAGGATGTTTTGAGACTGATATAGTATGATGTTTTGTAGGTATAATTTAAGTGAAAATAATGCTCATAGAGTTGATCCTTGTTTTGTTCACCATTTTAAAATTTCACTGCTCTTTTTAATACGTTTTATTGTTGTGGAAGGGCTTGACATTCTTTTTCTCTTTTCCATTACTACCTTGTCATATGTATGTAAAGTTTACTTTCTTATTCATGTTGTTTATTTGGTTATGATAACCAATGGCCAAGATGAGCATCCTGTGAAAACCTTCACTTGTGCGGAGACGCAGTGAAACTAGATTGAAGCAAAGCTGGTTTTACATTTTCGTATTTACTGATATCAGTTGAAGCCCAAGCTCTTGAAGTTTTTTAGTGAATTCTTGATGGTGACGTTTGCAACAGTCAGTCTACACCTTTTCGTATTTTACATCTTAACATCTGGGTAAATGTGGCCTCATATTTTGTTGTATATATATATGGAAAGCTTCAGAAAATGAAAAATGAATAGAGATTGCAAATTTCATGTCTTGACAGTATTAGCGGTCACAGGTTCTGGGTTATTTGTTGGTTTTAAGGCACAGTAACAATCAGCATGATGGTTATTGGTTTGCTTAGCAAAGGTTTGATATGTTCAGTAGTTGATGTACCAATACCTTAAGATGTTATTGGCCCTGCCTTTTGATACAGAAGGCTAAAGATCAGTCCATAGACTACTTGGTCATTTCAGCATAGGTGGTGTTATGTAACTTCCAATGGAGACTGTGAATAGCATCATTGTTGGACATCGTTTACATCTGGAAACCTTTCGTTCTTTACAGGCTTGAAGAATTGGGTTGTGAAACCAGCATTGTGCCCAAATGCAGGTATTCATGAAATATCAAGAAGAGTTCATTTCAGATTTTTGGCCCACGGTCATAATCTGTATATAATAACAGCAAACTTTTTTAACCTGCTAGTCCACCTATTTCATTGTCAAAATGCTGAATGCTTACGGTCACTACCACCAGCAGTTCATGAAAACTGTGTTAACGCTCCACTGGGCAAGAGAGGTCTGTAACAATATGTGGCACAGGTGAACAGTAATGGATGATGATCGTCACCTATGCAACTTGCTGTTAAGGGATGTATTGACTTGACTGTCATGTTACATGAGACCACATAATTTAAAAAAAAAAAAAATTCAGTCACAGCTTTTAGGGAAGTAGCAGGCCCTTTTGGACTGCTGCAATGCTCACTTTATAGGGGTTATGGCTTCATTGAATGAAGGGGTAGTTTTGTGTTTGGTCCCAAAATCTACAGTGGCATAATCCATGTCCTTCCAGCAAAGAAAGTATTGAGCTTTCAAATTCTGACGAGCTCTAGTCGTTTCATGTGTCCTCATAGATAGACTTAGAGAGAAACATTTCAGTATGAGCCGTGCCAAGTGATGCCAGTAAACCAATATTTTGTTGCTTGGAGAATCTACCTTTAGTAGTGTTGCAGCAAAGTTACGGGAAAAGGGTTAAGGCACTTCTATGCTGTTAGTGCTAAGGCTAAAGAGAATATACCTTCAGTTTGTGAACATTTTCATTTGGAGAATGGTAGCAGACAGGGATTTTGTATTTTTTGTTATTGTTGTTTTATGTTGCTGAATTGTTGATAACCCTTTTTTTTTTAACATTCTTAGACAAATCATACATTACTGAATTGACAGTGATTCCATTAGTCGGTGTCCCATTAGAGAATTTTGAACTCAGAAAATGATGTGTTTTAGATATTGGTCGCATATATGTCCATCCCATAGAAAATCGAAGATTCATGGAGTGGAATTATGCTGAATCTGAGTGCTATTATCAATCATTATCTGTTTCAAAAATGGAACTGAATTGCATCAGAGAGAATGTTTGGTTGGTCAGATCAAATCTTAGCTGGATTTACTAAGGAGATGTAGAAGTAGAATTTTGGCTGTCAGCTAAATTTATTTACACATTTAACATTACTCTTCACATTATTCATGAAGCCTACAAATTGTGACTTGTATCCATATTTGCATGAAAGAAAACATGATAAATCCAACACAGAAGTATTTCATCTCATTGTAAATCTTGCCACTTGTGTTTCTTTTTTCATTGTTAACATTATTTGCTTTTAAGCAGCAGCATGGGAGTTTTATTCCTAATGCAGTTTTCTAGAAGTTCATACATGAAGATACAATTAAGAACTGTCCATGATCCAGAGAGACCAAGTTTGAGGAACTTGTACATTTTTGGGCGAAATTTGATGGAAGTCCCCGGGCATTTAATTTTTTTATTTTTCATTACAAGTGTCATTATGATGGTTACACTTCAAGGATTAATATTACATGGGGTGATCCAGTAGTCCATAGAGTGTGGCTTTAAAAGCTAGTAGATGTGTCTTAGGTATTATATTCTACCATCAAGTCCACAAGCTTTTATAGGCACAATCTGGGGGCATTTAGATCATATCTCTTACTGTAGGGGACTGTGGCTTTCTCGAGTTGGCAGTGAAGGAAAAGATATAAGGAGCTAACAGAAATTAAAGAGGGTCTGTGAAGGAGTTTAAGGCGGAGACTTTGAGAATCCCAGGGTTTTAAGTGTTGCAGGTGTACGGTGAAGATTTCAGTGAATATGTCTTTGCTGCTTTTATATTTTCTGTGAATGTCTCCTGTTTTGTGCATCCACTGGGTTCATGAGTGAGCCATGAAAGAAAATAGGTCCATTTGAAGATAGAAAGAGGCCTGATGAACAAAGGATGGATCAGGGACAAGGAATGCAGTGATAGGCAGATCCTTTTTGAAGTGTAAGAGACACACTTTGCCAAGCCTGTTGATGACGCTATTGTTCAAGATGGTGACAGCTGGTACATGTGCTAGGATGATAACAATTTATCATGTGCTTCTGATTAGTAATCACAGTAGCAGTGATTGTCACCCTTTGTATTATAGATTAATGCTAGTAATGCACAGGCATTTAGAAAAATGTGGATAATTTTTTTCTTTCGCCATACCATGCTGAAAATTATTATTTCTGTCCTGTAAGCAAGCAGAGCTGTACTTCAGATAAGAACTATCTTGTCAGAGGGCGCTGTTGACAATTTTCTTTTTAATTCATGTCTAAAGAGTGGGGCTTTATTTATGCAGTCATCTTTTATGGTTACTGTTAACAACAAAGTTGTTCAGGTTGTTTTTTTTCTTGTAAATTTTCAAAGTAACTAATGTCTGTAAATTTCAGTCCTATTGGAGTGAATGTTATGAACGGTTCAATTTGTTAGGTGTTGAAGCAGTATAATTTGTTGCACAGTACTATTTTTTAAAATCTTTTCTTGATGGTTCAGCTGTCACTCCAGCAAAGAATGCCTTATTGTGAAAACTAAATGGTTTTTCATTTGCCACATCTGGCAGAAGAAATACTGGAAAGGCCTGGAAGTTGAAGGTGTGGACATCTGTGTTATGAGAAGCCACCAGCATTACTTTTCAAAGTGATTTCCCTAGATTGGTAAAGTTTGATTTGTTTCCTGTCAGATTTATCATGACTGCTTCTTATGTAAAAAGAAATGCAGACATCTTGTCAAGTATTTGATTGCATTTATACATACTCTGTATGTGAGGGAAATTCTTTTGTCTGTGGTTTTCAGCTTAGTTAGAGGGGCACTTGAGGATGTGCTTTCTGCTTTTAAAAATGGTCTTTATTTTTCATGAAAACTTTGTTATGTGGCCACTATGCTCACATTTTTTTTTTTGTTGTTAAGAGCTCACATTCATTTTTTGTTCATTCAGGATAAAACCAGAGTGTCCCCCACAGTCATTGTTGTGTTACCAGTGTGGCATTGTTTGATATGACATGTGGCTCAACTGATTGTGTAAGATGTGGATAGTGTTTTGAAGTGTATACTGTGCAGTGCAACAAGCTGGATTTATTTCTCGGGAATGGTATTGTAGTTGAAAGTTGACCAAGTGCTGCTTATTGTTCACGGATGGGCCACATTTATTTTTTATCATAAATTCCAGTGGGGGAATGGACAGTAATTTGTGAAAAGTTGTGTTATTGACATAAAAGTGGCACAGCTTCTAAATAGTAATTTGATAACTTGGGGGTCAAAAATTGCTGTGTGCTCCATAACAGTTTATTTTCAGGGTTACTACAGACATGGAAAATCTGCAAAAAAAAGGATGGAAAATTCCTTCTGGCATTTCCCCAATATAGAAAACTTATGGAATTAGCAAAAAATGACCAATTTTCATGGAAAAACCATGGGAAATTAAAGATACAGTATTGGATTTGCTGTTTATGATATTGCTTGTACTAATCTTTTTTTGAGTCAGTCACAGTAACAGCTTGTCTGACACCACATAAATTTGGTCCTGTGATGGATTTGACTATTTTATTATCGTGGAAAGAAAGATTGGACTATCTGGGAATATCATAACGAACAGTTTTTAACGTTCCATAGCATCCCTGTTAAATGGAGCAACAGTTGTTTGTAGCCATCTTGTTGAGTCAGCAGATTGATGATGATGATTATAATGACATTTCTGGATTCTCTTGTTACACATCTGTATTACTTAATGTATGTAGTTGTAACTTTTTTTTTTGTTTTGTCTCTACATAGAGTTGACCAAGTTTGATGCATGGTGCACTTTGTCATGGTTATATCGGTTTGGCTGAATTTGTGTTAAGATATGGTGACACTTTCACTGCTGTCATTTTTATGGTTTCCCCTCCCCCCATTTTGTGCTGATTATTCGAGATTTGCTCTCTCCTCTTTTGTCACATTTGTTTTCAAAGCCCCCTTGAATGGACTGGCTGCGGCTAATGCTTTATCACAAATACACACAGTATATAATTTTAAATATCATTAATAATACTGTACTATGAGTATGATTGATAAACTGAAATTAAAAAAAAACCAGAATCTGTGTTGATTGTTTTTGCATCATTGTCCTTGTTGTGGGTGTTTTTGTATTGTAGTTGGTGGCAGAGAAACCTGTAAAAAGCAATGGTGAGACACAATTTCTGCTGTCTTACTGAAAAAGACTATTCCCCAATCTTAATTTTACAGGAGACGGCCTCTCTTTATCAGTTAATCAACGGAGCCAATGATCGATATGTTGAAACCATGAAAGTCATGAGGGGATTACACTGGGGGAATGATAAAGAACATCAGGCTCTGTACCAAATAGTGAATGTGACTATTGTCCAAATATGGCGTATGCCGTCTTTTTGCAAAGGACTACAGAGCTGTGGAGTCGGCTTGTTGTAGAGCACTCCCTGTAGCATGATGCTAAATACAATAATAATCAACAGATAATTAGATCTATATAGGCCTATACGACAACAATGCCATACCAAGATCATTTACCGGTAGAAGTGATTTTTGAGCTAAAGAGTCATGTTCAGGCCAAAGTCTTTTCATGACTGTACACAATATGTCTTAATGAAGGCACAGAATAATTGAATAATGGAACATTATATGACAACAAAATTCCTTTATCGTGTAAACCGACCTTTAAACTAAAGCGTCATCACCAGGCACTTAGACTCTACACGACTGAACAGGAGACCCAGACAAAGAACATTGCGTAACACAGTAGTGTCGCATCTGCGGCGGTTTCGGGGTCACGCAAAGTTTCTATCTTAAGGAGATCGAGTATGACATGCCCTAGATTCGTAAGGGCAGCAGGAACAGAATGTAGGTGGCACTTGACGGAGCTGCAGATCGCTGTTTTGATGCTAGAATCTAGAAATTAACCGATTTGAGGAAGGTTTTCTAAGTTTTGGCATAGACAAATGAATTTCCAGAAAGCAGTGCTGATCATAAAAAGAGTATTTCAGGTGAATCCCTGAGTGAAGTCTGTAGTACTTTGCTAGTACGTGCAGTATGTTTGGATCTAGTTATGCTGTGTGGGCCTTTTGTGAGTGAGATTGCGATAATGTCATACAAATTAGTCAACATACCGACACCATGTCTACTACACGTGGATAACATCACAGAGGTCCACAAGCAAACCTGATTCCTACGTCAGGCGGGCAAGTCATCTCGATATCATACAGGGAACATGAAGTTTAGCCCTTGCATTTAAATCACATAGGGAACAGGAATTGGGACCTGGACTCATATAAATAATTGGGGGCTAAACTCATATAAAGCTTGAGATATTATACTGGAAAAACAAAAAGCATATGTCAGGATTCAAATTTTGGGGTCAGCTTGCCCTCCCAGACGTCCATTATAGATAAAAAGTAGTGAAGTGTAGAAGGAGACTAACTGAAATCGTGCGTTTTCTCAAATGTGACGCTCTATCCACAATCAACAGTCTGTAGACAATGGTGCGATCTTGACCACCTGGTGTCTCAAGTCCAAGTTCCTTCTCACCGAGGTCTGATGTTACAGAGCTGGTTACGCAAGTGGTTGCCCTCATTCTACTTTGGGGCACTTTTGGCACCAAAGGTGTACACTGTTGTAGGGACAGTTCACTGGCTTATGTTTGATTGGGTTAACAGCAGAATATACTTTTTGCTTCACGTGCATGCAGCATTCTGGCTTTACTTTTCGGAAGCAGCTAAACTGAAAGTGACCCGCAAGAGCACTCTAACAACTGGAGAAACAGATTGAACAAAGCATATCTGAAGTTAATCCCCAGAATAACGGTGGTAGACACAGACAAAAACAAAAATGTGATTTACAAAAAATAGCTTATCGATGGCAAGAGGTAGCAATTTTAAAGGGGGAAAAAGTGTGTGTGTGTATGTGTGTGTTACGAGATTAATGAAAATGAGATTTTTGTTTTTCACTCATTTACTTTCTCAACTCTTTGTGAAGCATACTGTGCGGCTGGCATCTGACGCGCATTGATCCTCTTCATTGGAACAAACAAACAAACAAACAAACAAACAAACAAATGTCAAGAGAAGACCGAAGAAAATGTGAAGGATATATTTGTCGGGGCATTTACATTGTGACTATGGTGGAAATCAAACCATAATGCCCGGTCTGGAGTCTCTTCGATCTCTCTGTTTCATGACCATCAATAGACAAAAAGACGAAGAAAAAGAAGAAGAAGAAGAAGAAGAAGAACAACAACAACAAATGAAGCATCCATGGTGTTGAAGGGACAGGGGTATTTATTTGCTTCACAGCCTAGTAGGTCTACAAAATAAGTTTTTGAAAATTGAAACCTCGTCGCGTATAGTCCACGGAAATGTCGGGATTTTCACCCAGCGGACGATGCCATTACTCGTGTTACATGACGTCAAAAACAATATAGGCTAGCAGGCGATTGGTCCAGACTGTTTGCGCATGCGACTGCACCAGTTGTCTACTAGCTTTTCTCGCTTTATGATGTCATGTAGCATGAGTAATGACGGACTATAGGGAGTGAAAATCCTGATATTTCAGCGTGTGTTCTCAGAAATGGTCAGGCAGAAGGAATATGTATATGGTTTATAAAGTTTTTGAACAAAATGATGTAGTTGTGTAGGCTGGAATAGGCTGTAACACAATTCTTCACACCTGTCCCAATAACACAACTGATCATCTCACAGTTATAACTGATGACGGTAGAACTGGGAAAGAGCCTCTTACAGAAGAAGATTATCACCACGGTTGTTGTAACAAGTAAAAAGTAACGCCGCTACGAGTACTCGTTACAGTTTTCGAGTAACAATTACTTATTGGTACAAACTTCATCTAAAGTAACACCGAACAGCTCAGGAAACCAAGACCCATAGGCCTATAACCTCACCATATCTTCATGTAATTTTGTTTTGTTTTCTGCAAGGCTCACCGGTGGCAGCCTGAAAGAAAAAAAAAAGTGACTCTGAACGTTGTAATTGTTGTTGTTGTTGTTGTTGTTGTTGTGTTTCATCCATGCGCACACTAACCTGCACTGTCGACTACTCAAAAATATAATTTGAAAATCTCAAAGTAAAAATTTCCACTAGAGAATCCTCTTCGGCAGACACCTTCCGTACTTGTCAAACCTCTTGCTAAGCATGGCTTGATTTCAGGGAGATGGAAAATTTTAATTTATTCCTATTTTACGCCCCTGATCGCGCAAGTTTCTTTGATTGGCTACTGTTAAAGTGAAATCCTGGTCTTAGAGTTCCTGTCTGTTGCGCCATCATCGTGTCGGTCAGTTTGTGCGGACCCTTCCAACCTCGCCTCTCATACTGTGGCTGCCAGGTCCTGAGCTTGATTAGGTTTTACATAACAGAGACAGGATAGAAGTGGAACAAACGTAAAGGTATGCTAGTTGTGGTACTGTGTTGTGGATATCGTTATTATGGTATCATTTTGTTGTTTAATATTGATGATGGCAACATATTAGTGACAAAAGAAAATGAGGCTGGAACATAAATAAAAAAGTTGGGTGGTGGTGGTGGTGATGCTGCTGCTGATGTCATAGTGTGTTTCGTTACTGTTATTGTTGTTGGTGATGGTTGCTGGTGGTAACGAATTAAAACAACGACGAAGACGCTAATGATGACCACTTACCAAGCTTATTAATAGAAGACCAAGAAGTCAAGAAATATGGTTGGTATAAAGTGTAAGTCTGAAACGATGTTTCAGTTTTGGCGCAATCTCAAATTCTTTTACTCTAATTGTGATGATGACGCCAACAGTCAAACAATAATGGGACGTCGGTGAAATTTATGATGCACGATGACACCTCGTATTTCATTATGATTTGTTTAACTCCTGCATCCGCGTTTATTAAAGATGGCAGGTTGTTATATCAGTTAATTTGTCGTTATATATCAGTAGTTTAGTCGTATTATTTCAATACGTTTGCCCTCATATCAATGTCGGTCATTATGTATATCAATGTGTTTCTTACTTTATAAATGTCTCAGTGTAACATCAAAACCTTTACCGTTATATCAATGATCTGTGTATTTGTTGTTATAAGTGACATTATCATTAAAACACTGCCTTTGTCACTACATAAGTGTCTCGATCTCTGTCGTTATAGCAACGCTGTTATCGCCATATCAACAGCCTAGTCACTATATCAGTGCATTTGCCGCTATATCAGAGTTGTTTTTTTTTGGTCATCTCAGCATCTTTGTTATTGTATCAATGCCTACATTGCTATGTTAATGGATTTGTTGGTATATTATTTTTTTTTTGTTATATCGGTGTCTTTGTCGTTATTGTAGTGCATTTATCCTTTCCAATTTCCAGATGCACTCCCTAAGCATTTGTTTGACCGTGTTGGCCGCTCTCATCTTCGTAAGTTTTTGAAATCATTGTTATGATCATTCTTATGTTAGAGACACACTTGGGAAAAATAATGATATTTATAAGTCTCGTATCCAGGCCAATGCCCGCTCACGCGACTTCACACTATTATTACCCCATCAGGCCTGATCACTGTAAGACTTTCTCAACTCCCTGGAGAGCATACATTGCCTTGCTGATCACTAGTTTTCTGACAATATCTTCCACTCCCTATAGCCAGGTACCCATTTTACAGACAGGTGGACTAAGGAAAATATGAATGAAATGCTTTCCCAAGGCACTAACAACATGACCAAGGTCAGGAATCGAACTCACGATCTTTAGATCTTGAAACCAACACCGTAACCATTTGGCCACGCCGCTTCACTACTCACTGTTAGAAGACAGCTCTCACATTAGTAGACAGATAAATAGCCTATACGTAAATGAGAAATTAAAAGACCCAAACAGGTAAATGGATAAGGGGTTGTGGGTTATTATCATCATTGTTAACCACGAGGATGATAATGAATGACACTTTAGTCGAGCTTTATAGATAAAGGATCGCTGCTTTTATTATCAAAGTCATCATTTTAATCATACTAACGTTACAGGGAGCCGACGCCCTCGTCCGACGCCAAGATTTGGTATCCACAACTCCCGCCGCCCCTCCCGTAACTAACGTTGCCGACGCCACCAACGACACCGACGACAACATGAACGACAACAGCACCGACACAATGATGACGACGATGGCATCCCCTGACGACGACATGAACATGACGACCACCGCTCCACCAGTGACAACGACTGCACCCACTACCCCAACCACTCCCACTCCCACCACTCCTACCACCCCTACTACCACCTCCACAACAACCACACCTGTGCCCGTCTGCAATAAGGACATTGAGAAAATAAACGCTGTCTCAGCTTTCACCAGTACCCCCGACTTCAGGTAAGATGGTCCAGTGTTTTGCTCTAGCACAGAACAAAGTCCTGGTACTTCAACTGACAGAGTACAGTAAAACATCGATATTAAGCATAATAATTATAAATGTACATTGATCAATGAACGAATGAACGATGATGATGATACTGGTAATGATACTACTACTGATAATAATGCTGTTTTTAAGTCTGGTATCTAGGCTGATGCCCGCTCACTCAGCTCCACACTATAATTAGGTCAGAGGCAGATTATTCTGCGACTTTCAACTTCCTGGGGAATATACAATGTTCCTGCTATTTACATGCGCTGATCATTGGCATTCCGATGATATCTTTTACAGCCTGTAGCCAGGTACCCATTTTACAGAAGGGTGGACTAAGGAAAATGTGAATGAAATGTCCGAATTTCACATGGACGTATTATTTATTATGTTATAATTTCGGTTAACCTGAGAGCTATTATGTAACCTGTACTTTTTTTTTTTATGCACAGAGAACCACCAAGGGCATAGGCCTACTTTTTAACGAGGTTTCATTGTATTGCACTATTCTAAGAGAAGGCTAATTAAAGATCATGAAAGCGAATGTGCCTTAACCCCACAGGCTTCGTATGTTTATGTTCTTTCTTGATTCCATGCCCACTCTTTTATTAAGTACAATGGCTTTGTGAGATCGACTGGACACTACTAGACAGCACTGGACTGTGCCGTCAGCACATTATTTGCTCGAATTTCAACCACGATTTGAAGTTGGAAAATCGGTAGAACATAGCAAATGAAGCAAAGAAGCTCCCGTGTATTGATTTCATCATACCATGGCACTAACGTTTGTGTTGAAGTCACTAAATATGATGGTAAAAATAACAATAAAGAAGATAGCATGTCCCATTGTTTGTCCTATCCAGCTCCCAATCTTTTGTAGGGCAGTCTAATTTGTAGTAGTCGGCACTTCACAGCTCGATCGTTCCCTTCTTTCTGCAAAGTGCATGGATTTGTTTGAATTTTGGTCACTAAGCGCCTCGATCAAAGAACAGGAGTGTAGTCGTGAAAAATGCAATTGGTATCTCTAATTAATATGATCTGGCGGAATTATTCACGGATGTGTTAAATTTTGTCTTGTCTGCAAACTGCAGTACACTGGAACTTCGGTGCTGTATTAAGTCCTCATTCGACAATATTAAGCATGAATTTCACATGCAGAAATTTATTATTAGGCCTAGATCTACCGGTATTCTAATGATTCATTAATCAGATATACTTCGATAGTGAGTACATGTATCCCTCAATATTAAATGTTAATTTTTCCATGCATAAGCATAAGTAAGAGGATTTGNNGGGGGGGGGGGGGGCGAGGGGAGGGCTACTTTATGGCGAGGTTCAACTGTATTTATTTTTACTTGCAGAGCACTCCCTGATAATGAGCAAATTTTCGTCTATGAGATGCTGGCTGCAGGCGAGGGTTGCATTATGACACAGTTCATCACTGCTGAGACCGCCGAGAGAATTTTCAGGCTTCTGGGAGGTAATGCTAAAGCAGTCAGTTACTTGTGAACCGTTGGGAAGTGTGTCAGGGTCGCTGGTAAACACTAGGTTTATGAGTGGATAATTATTAGGGAACATTCAGCCAGCAATTAAATTTTGTGAAGTTAGCGCCCCTGTGGTGTAGAGGTAGCACGTTCAGACTTGCTAGCTGAGAGATGCGGATTCAATCCCCAGTGCGGACATCAAACATACAGTATTAGCATTCGGTATGTTGGCCTTTCTTCTCAAAATTGATTGTTCATAGTAATCTGGTAAAATCCCAAGCGGTAAACTTCCCACGATGTTGCTTAATAGCTAAACGATTATCAGAAAGGGCCCATATTCCTCCCCCTTAATATTATAAGAGCAGAGGACCATACATTGCCATCTGGTTCATACTCTTGAGACACGAGCAGGAAAATTGTAAAATTGTACAGCAGAGTTGCAGCTTTCCTTTTAAATTAATGTAATTCACCAGCACCCGATGATAAAATCCATTTCTCCAATTTTTGTTCTTTTTTAAATCAGTTTTATTGGCAACCTGTGTATATATAGACTATATCAGTGAATACGCGCAAGAACTTGACATATGAAAACTGAAGTTTAAGGAAAATTCAGAATCCTAATTAATTTCTTCATAAAATAACAGAGAAAAGGAGTTTGATATCTGAATTCGGTAGGCCTATCCAAAAGTTTATAAAGTAATGAAGCAATGTTGAAAAAACTAGGTATCATAGGTTCCAACAGCATGAAGTGAGACGAAATCAGGTTGTGGGCAATAATGTGTAACTGTATTGCCCCCACGCCGAATAGAACAGTTCAAGACTTGATTCCGTATATATTGCAATGAATAATGTGAAAATCTTATCAAAACCATATACAGTTCATGTCTTTATCCAGACCGGTACCACAGTTTATACAGTATTAAATAGGTCATATTCCAGGCCAGGCCTAAACTTCACCCCAAGTTTTGTTAAGAATTTGTTTTAAAATGTATTGAGTTATCTTGCTGACCAAGTGACTATGCAACAAACTGGGCTGAAAACGTTACTTCTTTTGTGAGGATGACTAACTTATTTTTGTGCACTTTTTTGGTTTTTGTTTTCTAGACTTGCCTCTGAGATGGGTGTTCTCATTTACTGGCTTCATTTCTTCAGTGAGTACAGAAGGCCACCGAGCTATTATCATCATCACTACTACCACCACCACCACTGCTGCACCATACAACATTATTACTACCACAACATCATCACCAGGGCAGCATCCTATTTCATCATCATCATCATTATTACCACTACCACTATAACAGAGTTATACAAATTCATTCTCACCACAGTATCACATAACACTATAATCACCACACTTCAGCATCATTTACCATCGTCATCACCACTGTAGCATCAAACATCATCATCTTCACTACCACCACTGCAACATTATATTTCATCATAATCATCACCAAGGTTAGTCTTATATATTATCATCAGCAAACTCGCTCAAATATGCATGATCAAAATGATACAATAAAATGAAGTAATAATTGTTGGCTTAATATGACAATTATTAAACCCACCATCATCACTGCTATCACCATAACTTATAAATTATCATTTCTACCACTGACACCGTCTTCCTAAGAATTCTTATTCATACTCAGCAAAGACCTGTAAAATAGTCACAGAAGAGTTCAGTGCTCAAATAAAAGTATTACAGTATTTAAAAATGCTGAATAAAAAAAACCCAAACCACTATAAATGTTCAGAAGAATATCTCGTAGTACAAGGTGGAAACGGAGCACTTAGTAACAGAAATGGGAAGTGAGCAGATGCAAACAGATGCTCACACAAAGTAGGATAAGGGGAAAGTGCTCAAGAAGATAAATGCAGACAGAAAATGGAAGAAGGAAAGAAACTGATGTAGTGGGAATCGAACCCGCGACCTCTGCATTGGCAACCATCACCCTGCCGTCAGTTTCGAATCAGGTAGACGTCTATACATGACTACGCCGCCACCCATTGCCTTGCTGTCAGTTTGGAATCAGGTAGACGTCTATACATGACCACGCCGCCACCCATTGCCTTGTCGTCAGTTTGGAATCAGGTAGACGTCTCTACACGAGCATGCCGCCACTCCACGCCGTGGTTGTGTATAGATGTCTACCTGATTCCACACTGACTGCAAGGTGATGGGTGCCGATGCAGAGGTCACAGGTTTGATTCCCACTACATCACTTTCTTTCCTTCTTCTGTTTTCTCTCTGATTTGTCTTCTTGAGCACTCTTCCCTTTATCCTACTTTGTGTGAGCATCTGTTTGCGTCTGCTCACTCCCCATTTCCATAAAAATAAATGGTGTTAAATATTAATTCTAAAAAAAAATTTACCTCAGTGATAAGGGCCAGTACCATATTTCATTAACAAAGCTAGGGAACCTGACTAAATATGCCCTTTGGAATATCAAGATGCCATGACAATCAGTTTGAATGCAAATACAGGATAAAATCAGGAAAAAAATAGACACGTTTTCTTAACAATATACAGGTGCACATAGCTAACATTGAATGTGGTTCAAAAGGTAAATGCACTGTGACTATATGTCTGGGTGTTGCAAATTTACTGAAAGACAATCTTGATTTGATCTTAGGCATCAATAAGTGAATGAAACAAAACTTCAACAAGCAAAACTGAATAAAAGAACAATATACTTATGACCTAATTTGAAATTGGAATGAAATGCACTAATACTGCTGGCAAAAGAGTTAATATATCATAAGGGTTGGCATATAATATTGCATTCCACAAAATATAAGTTTGCCCNCCACACACACACACACACACACAAAAAGGGAACTTGCTGCTTTTTTACTATATAATTACTATATAAAAGGACATATTTATTCTTGAAATTGGTCCACTCATAAGCTGCCTTTTTGCCTTTTAAGACATCTTTTTGGTGTTCAGCGCTGGTTTATGAAGGAACATAATGTGCTTATCGATATACATGTATGAAGAATAAGTCCTTGATAAAAAATACAGCAATAACAACAACAACTGTTAAAAATGTAAAAAGTGAATAAAGTAATAGTAAATAAATCGCTAATATATGAAAATGAATAAAATATAAATGGTAAATAAATTTACTGTAAATGTATCAAAATAAATAAATAAATATTCCATATAAAAAATAACAGTGGAACCTAAAGAATCTTAGTGAATAGCATGGTTTCAATAAACAATAACAATACTTGAAAGAAATAATAAATTTGCCGCTCCAGTAGACTTATTCAACTGTCTTCGAGGTCACTATGTAATAGAACCTCACATAAAGCCATGATTACCAGAGATAAGTTTCTTTGAACTTGAATAAAATTCCATTTAGTCATCAGAACCATTCTAAAGTTCTGAGAAAAATTAAAGATTGTCAAAACTGCATCTACCTGATTTGTGAATCATGACTTATAAGTACTGTAATCACTGATGATTTCACCCCAGCAGACCATGACACATAGTGGTTTGGTAGAGGAATTAAAATCAGTTGCATAATGAAGCATAATATCAGGTTTTCATTATTCTCAATGTAGCAATGAGACCTACACTGAACAGGTCACTGAACAATTTGTCAGAATCACATTCTTTATATGAAACTAGTTGGGGATGAAGCATCCAGCGATATGCTCTCAAAAATGTTGCACACATGACCCTTGACCTGCCCATGTTTCTGCTGTTCACATGAAGAAGATCGAGGAAGTCCACTGAGGTGCAGCCATATTTGTCTTAAAATGGTGAATGAGAACTATGTGCTTTAGATGAAGGTGTGTTTGTGCTGTGCTTTATAGTATATATAAGTGTGCATATGTCTTGTCACCTCAAACTGTCAAGCAATTTGAAATCCTGAGACTGAACTAAGCCCACACAGCTAACACTTGGTTTATATGATGAAAGCAACTCAGGGGGCAAAAGGGAAGGGGTGTGGGGAGATGTTTGACTTAAAGTGGTGAAAGAGTCACTGGCCCTGTTAAAGTGATCTTAGGGCTTAGCCACTTGCAGTTATTTCAACCCACAAACAATGTGTGCATCATGTGTGGATAAACAGATGTTGTGTCTGTTCAAAGAATGGGGTGCGTTATTTGTTAGAACCATGAACTTGCTATGAACTATGACTATGAGAACCTTGTGCAAGTTCTTAATGCTGCTATCCTCTGAAAACATTATTTTCATCATATTCATCATCATCATCATTATTTGCAAAACATTTATCCGCTCCGGATCTAAATAAGTAAAGCAAGAAAACTATAACAATTTAACAATTTTAATGCACAAATTTTCAGACCGGCGTCCTTCTTCAGGTGTAGAAAATAAATGAACTAAGAATGAAATGTCATAAAATAAAAAAAAACCCAAAAAACTATGATCAATAGTCATGAAAAAGCTTGAACACACATATCATCATCATCATCATCATATCATCATCATCATCATAACGATTATGTGTAAGAAGAAAACAAGCATGGCAAATGGAAGTGTGACTTTACAACTCCCACCCCTCATTTCCCACTCTCAATTACTAAAATCATCAGAGGTACATCAAAGATCATCCTTTTTCCTACATTAAATTTTACTGCATTCCAAAATCAAGTTTTCCTCATTATCAAAACCTATAGAAATCAGCTCTTGTAACTTTTGTATGCATTTTTCTCTTCCTGCAGACCTTGCAGAATGAAGGTGTGATCATTCCATATTAACCCCTTCATTCAAGTATCTTCGTATGTGTGACTGCATATCCAGAAACGAATGATGTAAACAACACAAGCCCAGTACATGTCGGTTGTATGGTAATAATTGTGAATATCAGAAGGCACACAGATTTGATAACAAATAAAAACGTCTTAAATGGTATGATATGGCTGTTGATGATTTATTCTATTTAAGTGATTAACATCAAGATACAGTAAACTCTGCCTAATCACTACTCCTTGGGAGCAAAGAAAACGTTGTAAATGAAAGGAGCTGTGATTATCTAGTGACTATTATACAGAAATATATAGTATTTTGTCACATGGAAAATGTGGCGATTACGTGCAAGTTGCGATTACCCAGACTGAGGTGAGGTGAGTAGACAATCAAAATAGTAAGAAATCATCAACATTTTGCGGCCAAGCAATGACAAAACTTTTACAGAAAGCATGGCATATGACCGGTTCACTAAAATGTCATTATTGTATCTGTCATCTGGAAAGCTGATCTGCCACTATATAAATTAACATAAACAGGTCTGTATGTGCCTATCAGGACCAGAGTTTACTAGCAGGACAAAGAGTTTTAAAAATAAAAAGAGCCGTGGATTCGAAACAGTGTTGTATGGAAATCCATTTATAATCTTTGCTTGGCTGGGTCCCAAGTTTTCTCACTTTTACCCATTGGACATTTGTCTGGGTCACGCAAAACATACCCCTCTGACATTTGTAAAACTGAAAATGTGTGAGCCTGAACCAATAAGCAGTTGACTTCGCTTAATCGCAACTCCTCGGGATCACGAAAAAGTTTGTGATTAAGTGGAGTTGCCATTTTGCAATGCTGGTATTTTCTGCCATTTATTATGCTTGGTGCAGAAGCATCATCGGGGATAGCTGAGGCCAANNGGAGGTAGAGGGAAGGGGCTTATCACATCTGTCACAGCGTGGCAGCTGTCATTGAGTCAACCAGTGTACTCTCTGTTGTGCAGTCTCAGCTGTCAGTATAAATATTTATTTATCAACTGTAATTCTCCTACTGCTGATCTTTGATTTTTATGGCTCCTGAGGCGTTGCGATTATCTAGAGTGAGCTGCCATTATCCAGTGACTTTTATATAGGAAAAATTTGGTTTCCTGGGGGAAGTTACGATTAAGCGGAAGTGGCGATTACGCAGAGGGTGATTAAGCAGAGTTGACTGTTGAGATACATTTTAGTAGGTCACTTCTGCTTTGCCAAATACTGTGTTCTGTCATTGCCTGATGAAACAGATGACTATCATAATACGTGTATACTTCGTTAACAGTTCAATCAAAAGTGGGAATGGGTATTCATATAAAACAAGCGTGAAAGCCCCTCATTGGTCTAACATTTTTCGAAGTAAGAAGACTTCCTATCAGCAGGAATATATCTTTATCACAGAAAAACAGCTTCCTCTGCAATATGATGGGATCCTTTACACATGCAATGTTTACTTCATTCATATGAAACATCTTCTGCCCTGAAATCATCTTCCTCAAACTGTGAAACGGTGAAATGACCTCTTACTGTCACAATGAAGTACAGCTGAGTCCACCTAATTCAATCTCGGATTAACTGTTATTTCTTACTTCAACAAAAAATGAAGCTGTTTTTTTTTTTTCCCCCTTTTTTTGTGCACAGTAAAAATATCCCCATCATTCGACATCAGCATCTTGGGTTTTCTTTTAAGTTTAAAATTTAATGGACTAAGAACACTATAGATGCAAAAACGTCTTTGTTATTCTACTGCATCATGCAAAACCACAGTAAACGGGTGTGAAACAAAGAGTGCCTGTGAGAGCATGAGTAGCCACCAGTGTGGTAGGGTTAAGATCATGTATTACAGAAAAATATGTGTTTGAGACAAAAGAAAACCAGGAAGACCATCCATCATTTGTTGCTTACAGGTTGCAAAAAGAGCTCATGAGCAACACTAATCTTGTCATACTGCAGAGCACAAGCAAAGAAAAACTTCATGTGACTAAGAATAATTTGCAGCAGCATAGATGGTAACAGTGGTTCTCTACTGAGTAGGCTGTTTTAGGCTTTACGACATTGATTTAGATGATAAAAGATATAAAATGCCATTGGCCTATCAAATGATTTGCAGGGAAATAAAATTTGAGGGAAGGAAGCAGCCAGTACATTTTTATTTGAACTATTTGCTCTTTTCTTCATGGCTGAACTCACCCAAACATACTGGCATCACAAGGTGAGTACTGCTCACACTCTGTGGCAGAGGATAGAGAGAGGGAAGAAGAGAATGCTCTAAATAAAGACAGACAACCAGGTAACTGTTTTTTTTCTTCCTAATAGCCCTTCTCAGGGCCACTACTAGTCAAAGACAGTCAATCTCAACCGTAATGGCCTTGTCAAGTGTTCACAAACTGAAAGGAATGAACAGCGAGGCTAGAAGAGGGTGACACTCTCTTGTTCAAATTTCCTTCTGTAATGGTGACATCTAACCATGCAATAAACTACCAAGGCTATACAAGTACTTTCTTAGTCAATCTCAAAAACTGATTTCTCATATTTTGAAAACCATGTGATGGTCCCAGCGAAATCAACTTAGGTGGACTCATGTGTATGTTACATGAAAACAAATCTAATTCAATTTAAACACGTACAGCGCCAGTTGAAACTGAGAAACTTCCTGAGCAACAAAGATAAATCTTTCTACCTCCCAGAGTAGTACGTCTGAAGGGGTGCATGAAGTTGCTCCACATAATAGCTGATGTTGGGATCTGTGAAAGAGCAAATACAGTGGAATTGGGTTTCTTTCATAAATACAGTGCAACCTGGCAGTAAAGGGGTGGTTGGGACTTTCAAAACTGAAATACATTCTTTGCTCAAATACGCTACATGATGCTACATGCAATCAAGTCAATCGCTGATGTAACACATGACTGACCCTGGCAGTTGGCATGTAAACCTGACTGAGACTATCTCACCAAGGCCGCTATATATATGAGCTACATTTTTGCTCTTCCAGTCCCATTAAGGAAACACTATTCTCAGGGTTGTTAATGAAAGTACTTGTAATTGCACTATAAATACTTGTTACCACCATTTCATAGTGAGCTGAGTAGCTAATTACATTTTTTTTTAAAAAGAGAAGTGGTTTAATAGTTTTTGACAATAATCTGGTAATGGATACTTCTACTTTTAGCAATGTTAATTTCAACTGTAAAAGGGAATAGGGCTCCCCATAGCACCCTTCAGCAAGTTGGATTTCTCACTCCTGCAAACTTTCTATGTTCACTCAAATGATCCTTGCCACCATCTCTGTTAAGAGCTCTTAGTCTAATGCCACTTGCATGTTCCAATCAGTCTATTTAGCTATGTGGAATAGGTGAACAGTGTAAACTTCTGATTCTGTGCAACCGCCAGAGAATCACCACTGGCCACTAGCATTGGAAACAGGATACAATGAGCTGATGATATCTTGCAATTACATACATATGGACCAGATGAGGAGCATTCATGCAGCCACCCATTCTTCTCACATGAAGATGATTGGAAGATGCAGAGACGCCTTCCAGATTTACCACTCTTAATAATATTGTAGGCAGTTCCACTCTCTTTTGGGCATGGCCATTCGGAAGGCATGAACTGGTTAAAAGTGATCAATTTTGGTAATACCCATAGTATAAATCTCATATACATCAAGCTATGCATTACATAGGGGTTCTATTATGTATAATACTGTTGTTAGTCTTGACCGTCTCACATGTACAACAGCATTCTATGTGAGCATCTGACACACTGGCACCCCTGGCAATGAATTCTTTTCTTGTGTGTCTGTTATTATTTTTCGCTGTGACCAGAGTATAACAATAAGATCTAAGTCAATCAAACTCACAACAATCATGGACAATAGTCTGGCTAGTTGTTAATGTGCTCAAAATTTCATTCCAGTTCTTTTCTCTTAAAAAGCAAGCAACAATTCTAAATCATAAAAGTAGCTGAAAAGTAGTTGAAAGTAACTAATTATTTTGAAAGTAATCTACTCGTAGTTGTAGCTAATTACGATTTCAAAAATAAGCTACTTCAAGAGCTGGAATTATCTCTTACAACTTTTTTTGTCAAAAGCAATTTACTGGTATAGTAATTAATTATTTTGTTAGAAATAGTTTTAACAGTCCTGACTACTTTAACAATAACAAAGAGGAGAGGAAACAGTGACTGAAACTGTGCCTGATACAGCTAGGTCCCTATTACAGTTGTGCACATTGTAAACAGGTGCTGCAGTAGCGGGGGCAATTTAAACAAAGCAGATGAATGTAAAATGTCAAAAAGCACAATTACCTGAGTCTGGGCTTAACTGACCATGACGTATAAGGAAATCTAGGCAAACAGCTGCACAGTTTGGCTTGAAATTCCCTCCAACCAGAAGTCCCTTCATCTACTAATGAATAGAGCACAAAGGAAAAGACTGTGCACCCAACTGGAAGATAACTCCATATTACAAGAATAGTTGAAGGGCTCCATGACAAAAAACATTACATGTTAGTTAGGGATCATGGCAAAAGAGACCAGTTACATGTCTTTTGCGAAAAGTGAAACTTAATTCTGAAGTAGTAAGATGTCACATTAAAGAATGGAAATTTACATGTACTCCTTCTGATGTATGGGCAGTGTAAGAAGGTCTTTTAAATGGACATGATCTTTTTAGACTGAAAATTTTTAGTGACTCTTTGTGATATTTATCATTATGATTGTTTAACATTTGCAGCAAAGGTTAAATATGCACCTTATGCAATAGATGGGCTTGGATATTTACAGTTTCAATGAAACTGTACAAAATGCATTTTGTCATGAAGCTCTTCAGTTGTGCATTTTGGAAAAAGGAAGCAATGACACCTTTACCTGTTTCAGGAGTGAGCATTCCATGGCGAATCAGAAAATCTAGACATGCGGCACCAGAGCTAAAAGCATAGCCACCCTCAATAAACTCCTGCTTTACCTTGGAGGAAGAAAATTGTTTGAAGATGAAGACACTTTCATCAAAACTGTTTCTTCCCACAGGGTCACTCCTATTTTGGACCATCATTCATTACAGCCGATCTTGTGAAAAAATCATGTCATATATTATGACTGGAAAAAAAGTGATGAAGCTATCATTTTGGAACTTGTCACTTGTCTCCAATCATGTGACAACAATGAAGGGTTATGTATGGTCCTGTAATATGAAGATACACTTAAACATTGTTTAATATGAAATCCATGGAGTGCCCAAAAACATTTCATATTAAATATTTCTTTGTAATAGTCAAAGAACCAAATTGAAGTAGCTAGAACTTCCCGGAAAATGTTTCAAAACAGTGCTAATATTATATAAAGTGTGTTTGTGATAAGCATGTTTGAGTTAATTATATTCAGTAAACCAATTCATGTAGCAGCAAGATTCCAATACAGCTTGGAGAAATATGTTAACAACTAATTGGCTGCATGATATATAGCCCCAATATAACTGTTGCATCACACTGGCCCACAGCTAACAAATTTTACAACTAGATTTAAAATATCAAAGAGGCTGGAAGTTACCTCATCTATTGACATCTTTTGAAAACTGCTAACTTCTCCATCTGCATTGACTGGCTTGAAATCAGGGGGAAGTTCTAAATCATAAAGGAATTGGCACTCTGGGAACAGGCCTCGCTCATCCTCATAAAAATAGCTGTGTGAAAAAATGAAACATCCATGAAACTCTCACAATTCACATTATGTAATTTACGCACTAATTCCATGGCTACTCACAACACAGATGATTAGGCTGAGAGATACTGCAATAAAGCTTGAGCCGCTCTCTTTTCCTCCATTTTTCAAATTATATACAAAGTAAAGGAGAAAAATATGAGACAGCAATTAAGTATCATGATATTGTCCATCCCCTCCAGACACTCCATGAAAGTTTGGAATTCAGTCCAAGTGCCAAAAAGCTCAATTCTGAGGTGGTAACCACATGCTCATCTAGGGATCTGAGTTTTGTAAAGCATACACTTAAACACCCTTACAAAGTCTGAGGGACTCTCTCTGTTTCCTATAAAACAAGCTTTACAATGGAAATGGCAACTGGTCACATAGGCAACTTCTGCCTTATCTGCAAGAAGTGAGGAGAGAAGAGGGAATGGGAGCGCTGGCATCGTTATGACAGAGTTTTGGTTGCTTCATGGGCTGAAAGCGTTCACACAAACTGACAATTTATCTGCAGATCTTCAAGTTTTGTGGTATTGCTGGACTTTCGATTGCATATTTCAAATGAAGATAAATCTAATTTCAGGGAAGTAACTGGTGGAGAATGAAAACGGCAGAAAACTGCCTAGGCTAAGTCAGTTGACAAGGAATGAAACTCTTATGGCATGCTGTGAATACTACTGATATCAGAAGAATGAAACAGCTGAGAAAGTGGAAAACAGTGGAAGATCTACATCCCTATGATTTACATATAGCGGAGTCCATTTAAGTTGAAATCGCTGGGACCGTCATGGGGGATTTGGATTACCAGAATTTGATTTATGATTTTAACCAGGAAAGTACTCATATTGCCATGGTATTTTGATTCATGGTTACACCATCTCCATACAGGGGAAAATTTCAATAAGGTCGCCCCTTCCAGCTTTGCTATTTTCCTTTATTCTAATTTTGCAAGCCCTGAAAAAGCCCTTTTGGATTGAGCGTATTTGAGTGGTGGTAGCCATGAGGAGGCCTGTTAAGAAAGAAAAAAAGAAATGTTACCTTGAATGTCATCTTTCTCGCTCTCTCACCCTTACCTACCTATCAACTCCTGCCCTCTCAGGCACTAACTTCTTTGTTTCACGCCACTTCACTGTGATTTTGCATTATGTGGAAGAATCGCAGGCAAATCTGCAGGCGTGCAGGTCTCAGTCCGTTCAAATTCAAGAAAACCCACAATGCTGAGTTAGAATAATGGGAATACTTTTACTATACATAAAGAAGAAAAAAAATCTACAACTTCATTTCCTGTCAGTTTAAGAGAAATTTGATTAACCTAAGTTCGAATTAGGTGGACTCGACTGTATAGAGATATACCATCATGACCATCCAGAGATCACAAAAACAATAAAAAACCTGAATAATCCCATTTTTACTGTGGACTGATTCTGCATTCCTACCTCATGTTTCCAACAAACTTAAGATTCTCCAGCAGTTCATCAGGCACACTGGCTTCCTCCTGGCATTCTTTCTTTACACACTCCAACACACCCAGGTCAGCAGCCAGCCCACCAGCACACTGAAATACAGCATAGTGATCAATGTACAATGATCTCATCCTAAAAACTGACTGATTCCACCCTTTCTAAATGTAGACTGGTGGAAAGGTAGGGCATGCAGGCCAAACAAGGTGCATTTCTTGGTGAGGTGAAAAAATTTAGCTAGATCTCTTCCTCTGCATTTTGCTAATCCTTCAACCAATCGATATCACAAAAAGGACATCACCACCACTGGGTATCAGTTTTGAAATTTAAATGTGTACCAGCTCCTTCTTTTGTCTGTTGTTCAGCATGGCAAGGGATGCAACTCCAGAATTTCTTCGGCACTGGTTCACTGCATGGTCCATCCTGTCTACATAGTCTTGTCTAAGTATGTCTTGCACTTAGTCAAAATCAGCCTTAATTCTCTTTTTGTATAAATCAAGTTAGCATGAAATGAAAGCTGAATGTGTGTGAAAAGTTTTTTCCATAGTATTGTTCTGGTCCAATATATCTGTTTGAAGTGGCAGGGGGTCACCCCATTGTGGTGAAAAAAAATTCTGAGAAAATCGCACATGAAAAACAATCTTATACTATGTATTTCATCTGACATGCATAATACAAACTCAAATTCATCCACAATTACTGACAATTTGCCCATAAAATCAATGTTTCTGTGCATAGAAATGATTTCACTCCAGATATCTGCAGGTATACCAATTTGAATGCATGGCCTCATTCATCTTCAGAGCCTGATAGCTCAGATCTTAGTTCAGCGACATGAGCCTCATTCTGACTGGCTGCAAAGCATATATTCGTTGTAGTGATATTTGGTTCACAATATAGCTATCCTGCTCAAATCTATCCTTCATTTATCCGCCATTCTGATATGTCTGACAAATTACAGTTAAGTTATGACTGCACATTTTTTTTTCTCCCTCAGTATATATATATCCATCTACCTCATAGGGCACATTAATCACGATCAACTCTTGGCTGACAAGGCCTATCACTACCTTTGCTGTAAAATAAACAACATACATATATTCCAAATGGCTTGTTTAATGTTGTAAAGTGGCATTCCACAATTTTGACTGACTCAGTCTCCAAATGAAGGTGCACAACCAGAGGTACTACTCCTCATCTATACTGTAAGCATTTATCAAACTTACCATGTTATCAAACATATCTGGGAATGTCTGCTTTGTCTTTGATCTCCTTCCAATCCACAACATGAGCTCACCTTTCTCATTCTTGGTGTAGCCATTGACATGCACACCATACTGGATAAACCCAAACAGACCTAAGAATGACAATAATGGTACAGAATGGCGTTGAAAGGTTATTACTGGGATAATGATCATCATATTGACTGATCAGTAGTAGTGGGCTGTATCATTTCTGAGTATCAATACTTTAGATACTTAGGAATTTTAATTCAGCACGTAAGGTCAAGCTCTAAAATTGCGATACTATTTTGATACTTTTGATGTAAAAAATGACAGTTTGTCTGACCCAGACATGATTTTTTTCTGCCCATTTCTTTAATGCTGTCCCTTTTCATGCCTTACTTCATTTACCTTGGCTACAAATACGAAGCATAAAAAGCGCTAAAAGTAATTTTGATCACTACGTGATCCTCAGCAAAAATCTATTAGCTACTTCATAAAAGAGCCTATTCCAGTGTTCTAGGATTAAAGTAGTATCGCAAGTATCAAAATCCCAGCTCTCTTCTTCACTGCCAAACCACCTACCAATATCAATAATACTGAAAGGCCTACCCAGTAATAAGTATCAGAATGAAACAGAACTAATACTTTATTTACTAAGAGTTTGAAGGCAAAGTTTTGTGATACCTTAAAATTCAGGCACTGGCCCACTACTACTAATCAGGGTATGAAGTCACAATTGGCAGGAAGAGTAAAGATAATGGGACTGGTATCATGCTCTAGATGGCATGACCTTATCTCTCTGAAGCCTTTACTTTATGTTGTAGTGGCAACAGCAGTGCTGAAAACATCAAATGCAGTTCATTCCGTTTATCGCAATTTGCTTAATAGCAACTGCTGCTGAATGGCAATAATCTTTATACAACAGAATACTGTATTTTTTAATAGAATGTCACAGGATAATCACAACCCTTTCCATGCTCCTAAGGTACTTCAGTTAAATGGAATCAACAGTATTACAATCTGTTACAAAGGCTTGCATCATTCCTTTAAAGAAAATTTTTTTTCTTCATAATCATTTCAAGACTTAGGGTTGACAATAATGCTGCTAATAGATGGTGCTGTTGTATCAGGAATAAAAAATCATCCTTCCGATGAACAATTAAATGTCCGCATAATAACGGCCTAAAATTTTTTGCATCTTATTGTGCTGACAGTTATGGCTAAACTGCTTATAAATAGAAAGCAAAATGATAATACATCCTTGCAAAAAGACATTAAACTGCTTACATATTGCTGCCCAGAAATAATACTATTATAACTCCTTAAAGTAAATATCTGGACTTACGACAGTAGTAATCCCAGGCGGTGATATTATAGAGCATATTTCATGATTTTGTCTTTCACAACACATTCAAGAACTAAATAATTATGGACATTGCTCTGTTATTCTGCTGTGAGTGAGGGCTCTAATCTGTTCTACTATTCTGCCTAGCTCTGTCATTCTGCCATATTGTGCCATTCAGTCCTGCTGTTTTGTCATATCCCATTATTCCTCTCTGTTCTAATATTATGTATGCCTCACTCCATTGGCCTATGTGCTCTATTTGAGTCAAGCATGAATACTTCAAACACTTGTAAGTCTAAATCATGGTTCCCTAACAAACTTGTCAGACCTGAATTTATTTCTCTATACTTGCACTTCGTGTATTTATCGGAATTCGGTAAACTCACACAAGATGTGGTGGTCATGAAGAATTTGAATTATCCATATTTGACTGCATTTTTATCTCACCCTACTCTGTTCCATTATTCCATCCTAATTCAGTTTCCTTCATACTTTGCAGCCTGGTTTATTTCTTCCAATATTATGCTGCCATGTTTAGAGATTTAAAGCATGTGCAAACATGTGCTGAATTATGAAAAGGCTGCACTATCAATGGGCTATGATACATCATGGAGTACTAATCTCACCTGAGCCAGCTCTTTCAACTTCCAGGAGAGCTTCATCTGTATACTTCTGACATACCTTGTAGTTCTGTTCATTACAAGAATTATTGAAAAATGAGAACATTAAATGTTTATCTTTTGAGGTTCTGTGGTATATGAATGTGGAGGGAGGGAGGGAGATAGCAATGCTGGAAGAATAGGAAAAAAGTAACATAAACACATGGGGAAAAATACGTTCGCTTCATATTCGCTAAAGCAATGGATGCATGATGTTCTGGTCTGGATCATGTGATGAAGATGGAAACAAAATCAATGCGTCACAATATGGATAAGTGATGTAGTTTTGAATATGTGAGGAGAGTGATAGTTAAAGAATCAACTAGAGTAATGTGAAGAAATAAATGATCATGAAACTGAAATATACATAATGTCTTTTCCAGTGTGACTTGTTCTTGAACAGAAATTTCACCTATATATTTACCTCATGCCTCCACCCATTTAATGCTGGTATGGCATTTTTCTTTCGTAAATCTTCTAGCATCCCATTGACTGCTGAGGAACGTTCTTGATATGTTTTGAAGTTAGGGAGCAGGTGAATGCCTGGCTTGCTGTGAGACTGGCTCATATTATTAGACCCTGAGTCAACCAGATGAAGCACATCCTTATACTCCTTCATGTGGGCCCAAAAATCAGGTCTGATGAGCCCAACTTGTTTATTGTCCACAAAGAATGGCAGGCAACCTCTTTCTTGAGCATCTGGAATAGATCTCTTTGCAAATAATAAATTTCATATGTCATGTGAGGCAGTCTATTATCAGTATCAACTTCAATGATTCACCCAATATTATGACAACCAGACAAAATTTAAATGAAGTGTGCTATATTATGAGAACAGTACTGTCCTGAGAGATTACAGTCGACTCCGCTTAATTGCCCTCCGCTTAATCGCCTTTTCCGCTTAATCGCCTTGTTTCCCAGAGAACCGAAATTTTCTATACAAAAGTCACTGGATAATCACCTCTCACTCCGGATAATCGACCACTCTTCAGCGCCCGTAAATTCAAAGATCAGCAGTTGAAGGGTTACAGCTGACAAACAAATAATGTGAGCCTACACAAACGGTTTAACTGCGCGACGGATGGCAGACCGGTTGACTGAGTGACAGCTGCCACCCCCAAATAGGTGTGATAAGTCTTTCCTCCCCACCTCCTCCTCCCCTAGTCCCCCTTCGTCCCATGCTACGCATCACTGCCTTCGCCCGTCCGATAATGCGAATGAGCCGAAAGCCATAGTGTTCTCCCCCCCACACCTTGATTGCGACTGTCTGCTGGATTTCGATTAGATCAGGGAACGTGTCATGTGGATGAACGGTCTTTTCCGACCATGCCATCCTACTCCTTATTGTCTGCTGGGCTCCTGCGATGTGGCCACAGACTAATAAATTTATTAGTCTGTGGATGTGGCCAATGAAAGAGACCGTGGAAATCAAACATTTTGTGCACTACAACACCGTCAAACTCGAGTCTGTCCTGAGACTGGCGACGAGAAGGTGTGCACGATATCAAAGAAATTTAACCCCATTACCAAAAATATGGCTGAAATTATCTTCTCCCCTTAATCACTTCTCCGCTTAATCGCCCACTTTTTCCGTGATCCCGAGGTAGGACGATTATGCGGAGTCGACTGTATTAAAATACAGTCGAGTCTGCTTAACTCCAATTCGCTGGGACCACCTCAATGAGTTGGAGAAATCAGGATTCGACTAACGATTTCCAAGGCGGGTCAACCGTATGCGAGCGAGCCAGCACCCTGGGGAGGTCACGAGGGTAATTCAACAGGGGATGTAACTAAAGATGGCATATTGGGGAAGTATTTTAAATGGGATTATTTCTTTCTCTAAGAAATCGCTCTGAGTAGTAGCTTAATAGATGAAGAGGCCGCCACTTTTTCCACGTTTGTCAAGATCGTAGAAAGCGTGCTAACGAGAACACCATATTTCTCAGCTATGACATTCTTCGACATCGCACCTCTGTCGATTTCCTTGAGCATGTTAATATTCGACTCAATGGAAAGAGTCTTGCGGTTTCTCTTTACAGGAATAGAGGAAGCCATTATTTAGAGGACAAATTCAATTTAATTCAAGTTGAAAATGATAAAGATGAGTCAGCCGTACGCGAGCGAGCGAGCACACTGGGGAGGTCATGAGGGCAACCTCTTGTTTATTTACCGTCACAGTGCATGGGCCAGTGCATTGTACATGTATGTGTATACACTGCTGCCGAGATGTTTAATTATCGATCGATTTTTCAGTACCGCCGAGCCCTCCCGCATTCTCTCCCCCCTACTGTCTTATCAGCGGTGGTGTAATACACACGCCCTACTTATTGTGCTGCGGTTAATGGCATTCGCAATGTCCAGTTTTATTGCCTCTCTCTATCCGCGGCACCGTCTTGTTTCTTTTTCAAGCCGTCGGCGTTGTTTAGTACCACGCGGGGAGGACGCCAGGAGGTGATTTTGCCTCTGTGGCAGCGCTGAGCAGTTGGACTAATCAGGATTCAGAGCTGCCAACCTCCAAAACTGGATTTTCATATTCCAGGTATCAAAAATTCATATTCTGACCCTGATTTTCATACTCACACCGGTGCAGAAAAATAATATCATGAAATTTAAATGAATGTCTCCTTATTTGGCTGTTTAGTCATTCTTTTAGGCTTGTAGATAGCTACTGTTTCCATTTCACACTAAGAAGCTTTTCTTCAGCATTAAACTGAGGTAATGGGAGTCACTCACTGTGGTAAAATAATATGCTTGACTAACAACAGCTCTTTCCAAATCCTTGTCATATTCCTATAATCCAAGTGCTATTTTGATTAGGTGAATTCTTCCTTTTACTTTTATTAACTAACAAAAATCCCCCTTCCTCCAAAATTAAAAAAAAAAACCCAACAAAAAACAACTGACAAGATATGTAAGATACTGGCAATAATAACACAAGAAAGCTCTCATTTTGTAAGACATGTTTATACAAAAGAAACTTGTTCATCACATAATTGCTGCTAAGCTCGAAATTCCTGACCATCACTGTAGCACTTTACTATGCCCACTAGGAAAATTAAATCATTTATATCCTGCTAAAATTTTGCCATATGTCACCAGAGACCTTGAACTGCATTAATAGCAGTAATTGTACCCAAGTGTAAAATGCTCATATTCATATCTTAAATTGCTCTCAGTCTCAGATT
>JAWQUT010000589.1:122518-149910 GCA_033807755.1 Ellobium chinense | reverse complement strand
GAGAGAGAGAGAGAGAGAGAGAATTTTATATTCATATGATGATCGAAGAGCGCTTCCGATATCGCGTTTATCATTTTGCGTCAAACTGCGCTGTTTAAAGAAAATAGTTGTGCGAATAAACAGCAATGGTTATTCGTACAATTGTGCAGCATTTGTACGTACAATATTACTATTGTTCGGATAACCAGTGTGAGTTATTAGTACAATTGTGCGGATAACCACTCCGGTTGTACGTACAATATTGTTCGGATAACCAGTGTGAGTTATTCGTACAATTGTGCGGATAACCACTCCGTTTAACTTTTGAAGAAGACCCAGTTTCTGAATTTTCATTTCTGGCAATCTCTAACGACAGCACCGATGATACAGAGTTCATTTAGTCATAGACAGGTCATGGAATCAGTGCTATCGTTAGAGGCCTCATTTTCTGCTTTTACAAACTGTTTTAGGCTGAACTGAATGAGATGATACTCTTAGTCTTGCTCAAATTGGAACCTGCTGAACAAATTCTCATTAGAGTCTGTCTGACTATGCATGGATAAATTTTAGTATTTTTTTAGATCATCTGTGATATGGAAAAATCTGGGTTGCCTGCATCAATCTGTTTCA
Source organism: Ellobium chinense (assembly GCA_033807755.1). Taxonomy (NCBI): domain Eukaryota; kingdom Metazoa; phylum Mollusca; class Gastropoda; order Ellobiida; family Ellobiidae; genus Ellobium; species Ellobium chinense. The sequence continues at coordinate 149,301 of JAWQUT010000589.1, read as the reverse complement.
CAGCAAGGCAACTTAGATTGCATGTCACAAAGCATCATTCTTCATGTTGCATTTGTGCATGGAAGGCTAGTCTAGCTCTGTTGAGTCAGACTCTCAATAAATAAAATTTAGGCTTTGTTTACTCTTTGACTCTCAATAAAGTGATATTACAACACACAGGACGGAAGAGGAGGGGGAAGGGCAGGGAATGCTTGGCCACTATGACTTGTACATTTTTGTATGACAGCAGTGTCATGATGTTTAGGTAGACAGTTATTGAAATGAATTCAGGGTTAATGAAAACGGTTTATTCTGCTTTTGTGTCAGCGACTTCACGCATGTTCTAAATTTCTCCACAGATCCCAAAGTCAAGCTGTTGATGGGTGCACTTGAGAGTTATGGATGGTAATTGATCGATTGATCGATTAATTAAGTAATAGAAACTTTTCATAGATATATATCTAGAGTCAGAGAGTTATCGGTGATGGCAGATGTGGGGAATATTTTGGAAATCTGGATTTTCTGTGAGTTGGCTCTGGATAGACTTGACTAAGGCAAAACTGTGTCAGTGTGCAACTCACAAAAAAATGTGTGTGTATATAATTCATAACAAAAGAAATGCTCAAGATAAGGTTTTCTTTTATGGATTTGGAGGCTTTGTTCTTGTTATTCATTGACTTCCTTGAGTTATGGATGAATGTCCATTAATTTGCTGATGAGCTCAATTATTCTTCCATTAAGGAGCCAGAATTTTTTTCTTTTGGGCTCAATCTCTTTGTGAACACAAGGCATTCTTGTTTTTGTGTCATATTAATTCTGTACCATAATTACTGTCAAAATATGAAGATTAAAGGAAGGTGAAGGGATGGACAAATTAATGAGTGACTAGAGCATATAATGAGCTGATGAGTGAAGTAAATGAATGTGTATATGAATGACCGAAATAATGAATGAATAGAAAATGAATAAAAAAAAGGGGTTGGGGGAAGACCTTAATGAAATTATTGGAGCAAACATTTTCTAATTCTAGTGAATAGTTTTACAAAAATAAAAAGCATTTATTTTTTTCTTTAGTCTTAGGAGACTTGGTACTGCATGTTGGGTTTTGTGTTGTTTTGGTTCCACGCTGATTGAGCATGGCTGAATTTATTTTATTATTATCATTTTAAACTGTTGAGTTAGAAAATAACAGGTTAAATTCAGATCTGATAGTAGTCACAGTAGTGATAGGTCATTGATTCGGAACTGTATTAAGATGTCATTTGATTTACAATGACATGTCTTTGAGACAAGCTATGTGATATAAGGAAAGATTTTGTCAAAGATATTGGTGTGACACATTGAAAGTTGGAGAAGCTGTGGGTAGAGCAATACTGGTGGAGAAATAGCAACCGGCAGTCACATAAGCAGACATTGCATAGCACCAGAATGGTAATGATTCACTTCTTTGTACTCTTGTCATTTCATGCAGTAGCACTGCGAGCAAGATGTGCACTGTCCAGGTCATCAACATATGTTAATTCATGCCCCCTACAGTCAGTATTAGTGGATTTACTTCTTTTTCTTTCAGCCCATATACAGATTACATACCGTACCGGTTCTTGACTATTCATGATGACATTCATTTTTTCCCGTTTGTTGCAGCCCTGTGGAAATGAACAGACACATCTCATGTGAAACATGCTTAAAGAGAGTCAGTGGAGGGTTTGATCCAAAAACCATGCAGGTGGGTTCTAGGGGAGTCAGTGTTATAAGAAACAGTAACTAAAAAAAAAAAGAAAAAAAAAAGCTAAGAAAAAATATCAAACTGGAACTTGTGAACTATCTTTGCAGCAGGGTTGGGCAGAATATGAATTAAGTTCTGGAACTTTGCTCTGATTTGGTGAACGGAGTTTCATTGTTTCACTGTGAACACGATTGTGAACGGAGTCGGTAATTTTTCGCGAATGGATTGGAACTTAGTTCCTTTTCAAGTCCATTCAAATTCCGTTCACACATCAGTCTATTCAAATGTAACATTCCACAATATTAAAAGACAACTTATTGCATCACTTCACTCTTTAAAAACTGCATTTTGCTCACTGTATGTTAAACGAGGAATCGCAAAACTAATTCAGGATTTTCTTGAAACAGCATTTTCATGGAAAAGCGTTTTGTCAAAGTACGTTAGATCTGGCTGTGCAGGATTGCTTGGTGCAACACCAAGTGTAGCTCAACTGGCATGTTCTCTCTTTGACAAATGAAAACCCATCAATTCTGATGGCTTCCGTATCTCGCTGGGTGAAGAAGGTCTCAACAACCGGATCCATGTTTGGAGTTGAGTTGAGTTGAGTTTGTGTTTTACGGCGTGTCAGCACGATTACGGCTATATTACGCCCTCAGGGTTACTGTGAACGTTTTTTAGTAGAATTTTCCTATCAATTTTGCCCGGACAGCGGCCGCTAGGCCTACTCTTTTACGATTTTAAACTGCCAAGGGATTTTTAACGTGCGCAACGTGCACACGGGACCTCCTAGTTTTTCGTCCTTATCCGAGAAGACTAGACGCCGGCTTTCCTACTCTAAAAGCCAGAGTGTGACCGTCCTATCGGCTTCAAAACTGCAACGGGCGTCACTGTTGCAGGGTCACACTCCTAAAATGTGCAGAGACCATGTTTTAGGTACAGAAATATGTTCGTTGTATGTGATGATTTTATATGTTCGTTGTATGTTATGATTTTATATGTTCGTTGTATGTTATGATGTTATATCCTTTCGTATAGACCTATGTCTTTAATAAAGTTTAAGATGTTGTGTGTTGTATTAGTAGTAAATAGTTCTTTCATTGAGGATGAACGTTTGAGATTTTTGCGGGCATCGGTGAATTCTGCACACTCTGTCATGATGTGAGATATGGTGAGAGGACAGCTGCACCCTATGCATTCGGGTGGATCCTCTCCGTTTAGAAGAAAAGAGTGTGTAAGGTGTGTATGACCTAATCTTAAGCGACTGAACACAATCTCGTCTTTTCGACGAGGCTGTGAAGTGTTATGAGGTGGTCCTAACTGCGGTTTAATTTGAAAGAGTTTGTTATTTGTCTGCATGTCCCACCGGGCTTGCCATTTTTCTCGAATATATGAACGGATAGTGCTTTTGAAATCAGTGGGTGGGATATTTTTATAATGTATGCCAAAATGGTGCTCGTTGTGCCATGATTTTGCAGCTGTATATATATACATCTTCAGGCCCATCCCTTCTGTTCTCCATTGCCACACGCGATATACCCATATAAGGGCAAATGCCCTGTTCCCAGGATCGCAATAATTATAATGCATAACAAACAACTTCAATTTAATTTCAAACTTTGCAAACTGTGCCATAATACTCAATCTCCTGACCATCTAGGCCTCGCATAGGATGGATGGGAATTTGTCTTTGATCCCTTTGAAATATTAATCCCCTTGATTCTGATTGGGGACTGTCTGATTGTAAAGAAACAGAAGTTTATCAGCCTTACCATGTGGTTTTAAATACTCGCCGTCGTCGCCGATGACCATCCTTTCACGCAGACCAATGCCATTATTGCGTGAGTCCCAGCCAAGCCACGCTGTTAGTGAGAGTGAAAATGAACCTTCGGATTGACAGTGGACACCGCACCCAGGGTGAAATGTAATATTGCGTAACCAACTGCGGCGAGTTGTCCTAATCCCACAAGACTTGACCGCCTCAAGGCTGTCTCTAACAAAACAACTCTTACGCCCATCGAGACGTGTATCGTGAATGGTGACTGACAGCTGAACACCAACTTGTAAGCCATAAATAATTATCAGAAAGGAAGTAAAGGCTCATTGGATGTCATAAATGGGCAGGTGAAAAGGGTGGAGGAACTAGAGTACTAGGGGAGGGATATGATACACATGAAGAGAGCAGAGGGAGGCAGTGGGTAAGTAGACGGCGCACTGGTTTTCAAACACATGACGTCATAGCCTTGTACTGACCTCCCTTTGATGGAGTCTACAAAGCTGTTCTTTGCCATTAAAAGCATTGCTCAAATTGTAATTGCCGTTAAAAGCATTGCTGAAATTGTAATTGCAACAATTTTCAGCCATACCTAAAGCTTACTGTATCTTAGTAATGCAGAATCAGACATTGTTGCTTGTCAAAGATCCTTTAAAAATTACCTGAGCCACACAACAGAATACATCGACTTTAAGAATAATAAGGGCAGAATTTACTGTAATAGTGACTCTTGTCCAAAGTTGTGACTTCTGCCTGCTTTCTGTTCTCGAATACATCACGATCTCGATTTTTTAACCGGTTCCATGCAATCGTAAATAAATTCTCTAATTTATAAGAAATTGTAAGGCTGTAAGTGCACGTGTAGTTTCTCCAGTTTCCCTCTACTTGCAGTAAATTCTGGAAGGAGGAGGGGCTCAAAATTTTGTTTTTATGATGCACACTTCACTCACACAGTTATTATTGGCAGGTGGCAGTTAATATTAACTTCTGTGCCTGTGGTAGTGAATCTGGATTTTTTTGGGGGCTAGTAAGGAAGAGATGAATAGTATCATTTTTCTTCATCGCTAAGTAACAGTTACATATGCTGCAAAATCTTGCCCCCCTGTCCATGAAACACTCACACATAAAGTAACATTCATTAAACATCAGAATCCTTGTTTCCCGTTGTGAAATCAGATGTCTCGGAAACACGTGCTATTTTCGGCGGAAAAAGTAAACAGAATGGAACGGAGATCGGAACTAAGTTCTTCAGATGTGTAATGGATGAATGGAACGGAATTTGATAGTCTCGGCTGAATGGAGAACGAAACGCACTTCCTCATTTTGGCATAGAATGGAGAACGGAACACAGTTCCCAATTTTTTGTGAACGTGTCCAACCCTGCTTTGCAGATAGATTTTTTTGTTTGTTTTGTCTTTGGTAACTTTGAGCTTTCCCTAATAGGTACTTAAGCATAAGTCTGATACAGGTTGAGGAGTGAGCAACAAGAAACTTTTGTACATGATTTGAGATATTTGGTGCTATGCTTTACACGACTTTAAATTTTGTGACAGGTAATGCATATAGATCTTGAACCATGTATAATTTTGTTGATCTGTTATCTCTGCTCAGGTGGTGGTTTGTCAGAACAACATACAGAACAGAGATGTGTGCTGCAATGTCATTGGCCATGAGTTACTCCATGCCTTTGACTTTTGCCGAGCCAAAGTTGATTTTGAGAACTTGAGGCATCTGGCATGCACAGAGGTCAGTGGAGATTACTCTACTATTGAACAGCTCTAAGATTGCATGATATCGTCACCGTCCCCTAATACTGTCGTAAATGCAAATCTACCAACAATCAGTTACGACAGTGTTAGGAGACGGTGACGATATATTCTAGCATAAAATCATGAAATCTTTAATTGACAGTTGTTGTTGTTTCTGCAGACTGGCATCATTGTGAAGCAGGCATGAACAGACTTGTTCAGCCTCCATTGTTAACAGCACCCCCAGGGTCCACTGACTGATTGTGCCAATTCTTTCTTGCTTTATCACCACCTAATAAATCTCATCCACCTCTCTTTGTTTGCTGTTCCTCTCTCAACACTCATCTCATCTTATCTTAACACTGTTTGGAATCCTCTTCCATTTTTTCCTCCTCCTTGCATTTATTTTCCACCTTCTTGATGATGTCAACCATGTCTATCCTCCTCCAGTCCTGTACTGGTACTGTCGCAGACATCTGATTTGCTCTATCTCCATGCACTCCCACATGACCAGGTACAGCTCTGGACTTCACAGTTACCTACATCAAATCCCACGACTGCTAGCCTGTTAATTTCTGGTCATGGATTTTTTTTTTGTTTGTGGTAGTACAGAACTGTCTAAATCTCTGTCAAAGGCACTGTGTAATTGTCTGACCTGCACCTGCATATCAAAGGCTTCACCCCAATTGCTGCAAATATTTGATAATATTGGCCCAATAAGTTAGGCCAATGTTGTTTAGTTGACCAGTAATGAGTAGCTGAAAATCACATTGCTCAAGCTCAAATTATAGGGAAGCTCAAAAGAAATGAAACTTGCGACTCTATTCAACAAAAAAATATGAAAATTTATTCTGATTAGATAAAAGTACGAAGATGCCAATGTTTTTTTTCACTGTTGGCTGGATAAGGTTTTACACTTCTCATTAACTTATCCAGAGGTCCCATGGCAAAATACTTTCACATGTGTTGTTTAACTCTTCCCCCTTCAAATCCAACCTTCTTCTCCCTCCCCCCCGCCCATGGCCAGTTTTCTGATTTTATAGGGACTATTTAAAAATAAAATTGCATACTTTTAAGCCAGATGTTATTGGCATCTTCTTATCTGAAAGTGTTAACATTTTTAAATACCCTCAAGGAAATGTACCACGAATAGAGGCTTGTGGCTAATTGAGTAGAAGAGAAATATTTTTAATTTGCAAGTAACACCAAAAATATGTGCCAAATTTACCAGTATGCAGCTGTTGTCTGTTTTCTTGAGAAATCATTGTAATGGACTGTCTGCACTACATGTCTTGTTGCATAGAATATCAAGAAACTTTATGGGATAAGGGGCCTGCATGATTTTTCCACAGTTGTGTGTTTTATATATGTCATTCTTTTTTAATGATTCCAGATCCGAGCTGCGAATATGTTCCATTGTTCTATAGCTGCAGCCTTTGCAACGGGAGATGTTTCACCTGTTGGGCTTAAGGAAAGGCATCAGGTAGGTCAAAGGTTTGCTAGAGAAATTGTGAAGCTTTCCTGCAAACTAACAGTACCCCTTTATTTTATTATTGCGCATGAGGCACTTTGTCAAAAACAGATCAGAATATTCATACAGTGACAAGGCTTGATGAAGAAAATGTGCAAGCTTAGAGTTTTAAGGACGGAGAAAGAGATTGTAGAGTTGATAGACTTTACACTTTAAAGTTTTATCTAGACAGCAACTCATATTTTTTCACTCATATACAACAGTGCTGTGGCAGAACTGCCAAAAATTCTTGCCATTTTTAAGAGATTAATTGTGAGTGCACACCTATTAATTCAATTGGGAATGTTAGCTTTGTTTTCAAATTGCTTCCCTGGTCTGTTATTGTTAATTTAGCCTGCATATTAGCCCATGCATATTTCCTTATCATATTTTCATTTGTTTTGACACTGTTTTGTTTTTTTCAGCTGTGTGTGAAAAACAAAGCCCTTCAATCCATCATGCTGGTGCGGAATGTTTCAAGGCTGGAGGCCATGACGGTGATTGATGAAGTGTTTGATAAATGTTATGCCGATAAAGAACCTTTCGGCCGAAGGTGTTTCAAAAATCTTGGTCGTGCCAAGCGAGCATTAGAGGAAGCAAGGAACTATTATGACTTTGACTGACAAATGTTGATATTAGGAATTTTATACACTGTGTTGTTGTAATATTATATATGAATGATGTCAGGGTGATAAGGATGTAGTCCCTAAAGTGCATGTCAGGGGTTTCACATACCTATATGGGATAGTAGTTTGAGATGCTAATATGTTGTAAGTGAAATTTATATTATATACTCATCATGCTGTAATGGGTGGAAGTTAGAGTGATTGTTTTCTGTGGCAGTGAATGCATGTGCACCACAGTCTGCCCTTTATACAAGAGCGGAATGCTTAGCTTCACGTGGGCAAAGGTAATTAATTTCTGGCTGACCCCAGTTTTGACAGACGCAAGTGTTATTGGGAGCCATGCGAGTAAGAAATTGACCCAGTTTTATTGCTTTTTAATCAATATGCCACCTACTGAAACCTAGAAATATAAGGTATAAACTAAAAATTTAGCATTTGCACTTTTCATAGCATTAATGCACTTTAGCTTGCTCAATCCATTCACTGCTGAGAAGGCTTTAAAGAAAAGTTGCATCGTCCTACAGACCATGTTAAATCATATGATACCCTACTATTCCAATGAAACAGTCTTTCAAGTGTCTGTCAGAAGGATATAATACCTCTGCTAGCCCCAGACAACCCACAGGGTTACATTATTTAAAGTCCGAATTTTTACACCCACTGTGCACCATAAGCTTATGTCAAATAAGTTCTAGCTACATGGCCAAGCTGTCTAGCTAGTGCTCTGTGGATGGGTGATAGCATGTTATTACATGTATGAATGTTTTAATTCCTCTGTGAACAGTAGATATGTCAAACAAGCCACAAAACAAGTTTTGCCACAAGCCGCTGCTGACTGGGGATAGAGAATAATTCTGGATGCAAAGACCAAACCCGGTTACCCTAGCTTTCCTTCTTGCATCATATTACATACGAGCACAGTAACAGAACGATGCTCTTTCTTCGCAAAATTGACATCATGGGCACCATGGATAATTTCAGAGATAAAAAATACTGGAAAACGGGAAATTATTTTGATGTGCGTGTCCTCCTTTAAAAACTGGAAAAACATGTTTGCATAGAGGCAATTAAAAATAACCGATTTATCATTGTGTAAAGAAATCCACTTAAAACTTCAGCGAGGATTATGGATCAGATTCACATGAAACTGCATACATTATGATGATTACAGGATTAACACCAGAAAACGTATTGGAGAATCAGTAATAGGTAGTTTTATTTTTGACTTTGAACAAATGGAACATTCATTTCATTACCACAATGGCAATCCTACAGTCTGTACAAAGGTGCCAAAAAAGAAATTTCCACTTTGTAAAGACTTCAAATCTGACCTGAAACAATTCTACAGAATTAACACTGACAATGATGAAGTCAGTATACATTTTGGCATTATTTGTGAAAAGATGCATTTTCTCTCTCGGGGCACAGGTAAGAAATGTGACCCTTGCTGCTGTAGAGAGAAATGTTCTTCCAAGTGGACATTGCACAATGCAAATAGAACGAGATCTGAGTGCAGTGTTTATGCACACTTTCAAGAGATAGCATAAGGTATTTGTATAATGTAAGTGTAAAAATGAAGTTCAAGTGCTTTGTCTTGCTACTGCTGCTCAGGCACATGTCCCATTAGTTGAAGAAGCTGAAACATATGCATCAGAGAAGCCTTGTACATCAGCAGAATTGTCAGGAACTGCAGACAGCCTAATAATAGCCTCAAATGAATTTGTTGATGAAGCAGAGCGTGCCCAAACACCTGAAGTGCACTCCACTTCTGTGAGACAAAAAATATACAAAGAAACCTCAATATCACTGTTTGTCAGGGGTGACATTTCTGTGGAATTGACACTGCATAAGCCAGTCACACAGCTGTTTTCCAGTGTGGAAGAAGTTGTAGCCACTCACATGGCAAGGCAAAAGCTATATTCATTGAAATTGGGAAATCAGCTTCAAAACCAAGGGGCAATAGTTGATCTTTCATAAAGTATCAAACCAGTGAAATACACCACTTATATCAAGTTCTCCCTCAGGAAAAGATATTCCAGTATTTATAACAGAATAAGAGCAACAATGGCTGGAGCAAATGAAAAAAAATACTGAGAAGTAACACAGTTCTGATTTAAAGAGAGTGACTGTAAAATCAAGAAGAGATGGCTGGAGGAACTGATCTGAAAGAAAGGTTGTACTTGACTCTAAGTTTGCCCTGCTTATGAAAGAGGTGATTGGTCTTACTTGGTGGTGAGGCAGAGTATGACACTGATTATACTAGAAATTAAGGGTCTTTACACCCAATGAATAGATGGAGAAGGAAATGTCAAAAAGAGCTCATTTCATCAAGTGTAATGGGCTGTCTGGGATCAGTGCTGTCTATCCATGTCAGGGGTGTCTGCAGTCAAAAACACATTTTCAGAAGTGTCTTGGTATTCAAGCACAATCTTGCACCCTCAAGAAGATCAAGACTAATCTCAGTAGATTTTAGACATGGAAAAGGAAAGCTTGTTTCTGTATAGCGATAACAACTGTTTGAGGCATCCAATTTTTGAGATTGAAATTAGTCAACTTGTCCCTCTTCATCTTCATATAGACACTACCAAGAGCCACCATGGCTTTTGAGAAGAGGACACTCCTGAGCTTGATCGCAAACTAGCCAGTATTTTAAAAACCACCGACTTAGACAAGACACGAGCGCATGATAGGTACATCAAGACACTGAAACACAACAAGGAAATAGAGCAGTAAATACAGCATGTGGAAGGTGTCACATCTTTTCAACGGAGCTAATAAAGAAGAACTTGTTTCAGAAGAGAAGAGATGAGCAACAATGAAGACTGGAGAACTAGGGAGGGACCAATCACAGCAGATCTGCAGGCAGTTCTAGGTATACACAGCATCGTAATCCAAGCTTTCTACAGTCAGTCCTTTATAGGAAACAGCTGTTGTAAATATTATGCAACCAAATGAATACAAGGACTTGACGAAATAATGATAGCTTCATGGACAGATGACCAAGATACAATGGACTCTGCTTACATGATCAGAGAAAAATTCAATCACTCAATGAAAAATACTCAGAGGTTCACCATCTAATATCACATGCACAGCCAATACATCCCATACACTGAGGACCAAATCCAACCATATATAGATCTAACTCTGTACAGAAAGTCATGTCCTCAAAAAGTTACACCAAAACTGCATATTAACTGCCTGGATTTCATCAGGTCCCAAGGCTTTGGTCTGGGATTTCTAGGGAGCAAGGTGATGAGCAAATTCACATAAAAATCAAAAGAATTCAGACAAGATCATTAGGGATCAGAAATGAAGGGGCAAATTTAAAGTCTGTTTTGAATGCTGATCTCCTATGAGTGCAACCAAAGCTGAAAACCCTCATTCCTCAACCAAAGATGAGAAAACTGAAGAAGGATGCCTGACAACAGTAGACAAAATCTTATTGGCACACGGTATGCAAATCTCACAAATTCTCATTTGATATACATGTATGGTCTGTGAAAGGGCAAGACTGCTAGGATGCATTATCAGGATCATAATAACTACGTGAACAATAATATACTGTACTGTGGAATGTGTTTGCTCTGGAGGTCCAGTATGAAAGACATTCAACAGTTTTCCTGCAACCATCCCATTAACTAACACCACTTTATCAGTGCAATAAATTGGATATACTGGCAGCACCTCATATCGCCTCACCATTAAAGTAAGTGTTTGTGAAAGGTCAGACACAGTCATTAAGGCCAGTTTTGTAATACAGTACAGTATATGTGTTTGAAACCTGTTATCTTGTATCTGACTCGCTTCCTTATTTTCAAACAGTTCTCTGTGAAAGCATTTCAGTATTTCTGCACAAATATTATATGGAAGTTACATGCATGATTAGCTCTCTCCATCTGCCTTACATCTTTTGCTCCTCATACATAGTGAGAAGAAGATTTGTGATTTTGCAGTCTGTGTTTATCACTTTAGTGGGACCAGATCATTGCATGCCCGACAGCCATGCACAGGGACCTTGACCCTGCCATGACCCATTGCCTCGGGGAGTGAAAACAATTAACTGAGTGCTCCTGTCTGAAACCGACGTGTGGAAATTAAAATTTTTCTTTGCCTGTTTTACAAAATTCGGCCCACATTTGTCTTGCCACCAGTTCAGCAACGGGCTGTGCATGGAGAATCACAAGGTTCTAGCCAACATGGTCACTAAAATATGTATCTCCATTTTGTAATTCTTAAGCAACTTTACTATATTGTGAAGGGAGAAGAACCTGTTTGAAAGAAACCATTTGAATCATATGAATTTGTTGTATCTGTACTTGGGGTTTGATAGAACAATCTGAGATGAACTTCAGGATACATCACAAAGTTTATTATGTTTTAGATACAACGTTTAGTTCACACACACGAACACAGCAAAGAAACACAAATCATGGAGAGAGGAGTTTTTACACGTCCTGTCTCTCTGGCTCACCGTAACAGACTAACTCACAGGGATGAATGAATACTTGTGATTTATAAGACGAGACCTGACAAGACCTGACTGAACAGGAACGTAGGGCGTGACCATCCATTCAGATTCAGAGGTGTACTCACAATGGAGAACGACACAACAGGGAACGACACAACAGAATTCTTAATGTAAGTGGGTGTAAAAGATCAGCCAGTGTATGTTGTGTTGCCCCTGAATAGCAACACTTTGTTTCAACTAGCTCAACATTGTTGCCCCTTTTCTCAAATCAAAGTTTTTGCCAAACAGAACCTTGTAGTTCCCACCTCACATGGTATCGTTTTTTAAGTGCTGTTGTCACCAGATTATCATGGGTTAACAGTAGGCCCCTATATGACACAGTAGCGCATCTTTTGAGATGTATTGGTAAGTCTAATATTTTTAACGAAAGTTAAGGAGTATGACATATTGAAGATGTGGTGTAGTCCCTTTAGACTGTCAGGAGATCAAAAGGGCCAAAACAATTGCTAGATGGGGTTATTTCCTTCTGAAGATTTTCTGTTGCCTTGCCCTCCAAATAAGAGAGCTTCCTATCTTTATCTACTTTGCTTCATGGGATCTGTCATGAAACTTTTGTCAATCAGTTGTTTTTCAGCCAAATGTAAATTCAGTGTTTGCAAAAATAAATAATTAAACATAAACTCTTGTGTATCACTCAGTTAAGTTTTGAATGTTCTTCTGTAATTTTGAAGTGTAGTAATGGGACCATTTATTACCTGAACTTTTTAAACAAATTTTACAAAGATGAGTGAGTGTGTATGCAGAATGATATGTTTATATAGATTAATAACTTAAGAATGATTGATCCTAATGAGGAATTCTACTTTGTAAACATTATGTTATACTGTATATTGTTATTATGTGGCGAGATATGCAGCGAACAGCTCCTACTGTGTAATATAGAAATAACACTCTGTCATTGTGCACCTTGATCAGAAAACGTTTTTCAAATCAACAGTCTCTGTGATAAATTATTAACATTGTCACTGGAATAATAGACCATTGTTATGAGATTTGGGGTGTCAAGAATTGCTGTTTGTTACCTCATTACTCCACATAGCAATCTCATACAAATGGCTCTTCAAAGAAAGATCTCACTGGATTTCATTTCAGTATAAGCCATACATAACCATGATTACTGAGCACACAATTTTTTTTTGCATATCAACACCAATTTCAGAATTAAAATCAAGAAAACAGAACACAAATTAAACTTAAAGCTTGGTCAGAAGGTGCTTTGACACATTCTATTGTATTTGGTGTGCTTGGAAAAACTGGTGATGAAATTAAAAAAAAATGAGTTGTTTGTAATATGATAACTTGGCTTGTGTTGGTGTTAGTAGATGTTCTTTTTCTCATTTTTTGGGGGGTCAGCATATCTCTTTTTTTTTTTTGTGATGAGTTGGATATTTATAATAAGAGATGGAATCTTCCTCTTTAGAAGGGATGATAGAGTTCCATCCATGTTCTCTGCATTACCTGTTTCATATCTTGTCACTATGTGTACATGTATCTGTGTCATTGTAGTTAATTTGTGTGTCACTGTGATACATCATTCCAAGTCAAAACAAAATCTTCGCCAAACACTTATTCTTGTGGCAACAAATTTCAGACAGTATTAGTCCCTTGAAAGATATTACAGGGAAGATCACACCATTTCTTTCTGATTCTACTCTTTAGCCCAAAGTGACATTATGTCGTCATAGAAATCTCCAACCTGTTCTATTCTATACTGATTTTTAGAATTGAGCCAAGGGTTGCCTCTTTGATGGTGGCACATTACTTATCATGTTTTGTTGTTTGTTCTGAATTATTATCTACTGCATGACATAGTGACAGTAATGATTTTCTCCACTATATGATGCAGCCGATAACTTTCGCTAAATTATACTTCTTCTCGTAATTCAATCATTCTCTTTAAGCAGTTACTTGTCTTCTTGACTGCAGCCTTCCTTCTTGCGACTTTTCCACAAAACTGTAGTCACCTCAGACTTGCGTTATGGCTCCTCTGTCCCACTTTAGACTTAAACACATCTGTTTCCCTTTGCTGTGTGAGCAAGTTAGTTTTCTTGTTTTGAGGAAATACAATCATGACTTCCCTGAAAGGGCTCAAACACTGTGGTTCTGATTTCAATCTGCTTTTATCTCCACACTAGCAAAAGAACTTGAAAGCTATGAAACTCCATTTACTGGATCACCATAGATTTTATTTACGTAGTTCTAGCTAAGTACTGTCCCAACATTTGATGAATGTAACATCAACCTGTATTTGATAAATTGCGCTCTTAATGAGATGAAAGCTAATTGGATAGTACATCTGATTTATATTGATTCACCCTTTCTCATCAGTAATGTACTCTTATTTATTTGCTAATTCATAAATGAAAGCAAATTGAAATCCACAAATTTCACACATCACAAATCTTCCACTTGATGTCTAGGGTGAAACACAAAAACAGTCACTGCAGACATGTACTCTCACAAAAGAGCATATATTTTCCAGCACAATCAACAAAATCTTGGCACACTTCCAAGTAAAATGACCGAAAGGCAATCATATACCGACCAGCAGTTGAAAGTTTAATTACAATGACACACACAGTATAAAAAGACAATGGAATGCATTATTCATCAACCCACTTTAACACAATAGAAACCAAAATAAAGCTTTACATAACCAAAGATAAGATGTAAAGCAAAAATGAGTTCATGTCATTTCCTCAATTCTAAGATATTTTATAAAATTTGATTCCTATCAATAGTTCCCCTGATTATACATGCTTGTTAGCTTAGTCTCCTCAGTGCTGTGGCCAGCACAGCAGAGTCATAACACTTATCAATTTCTTAGAGGTTCAGAGATTACAAAGAAATAAAAGGTCACATATTTTTGGAGTTTCTTCACATACAGGGAATAATTTACAGGGACAAGTAACATTAAATCCTCCCCTTCCCCACCCCACCTCCAAATATGAAAATACATAGAAACATACAAATTTATTTTGTAACAGCATTTGGTTATCTCACAAGTGTTTTATAGACATGTTTAGAGTACTTAACAGCATCGTAACTACATACATAACTCAACTCCATCCACTGTCTCAATGTACAGAATGGAAGTCATGACATGCATATATCAAACTGGTAAGCTAATTACGCTATTTCTTTTCTTGATTTCACCATACAGAATGGAAACCATGATACTCTATTATATCAAACTGACAAACACAAATTCATCAACTTTATCAACTAAGTAGTAATAAATCCCAAGATAAGGCACTGATGACAGAGACTTATTAGATATCTGTGGGCCCTGATGACAGCAGTCATCTTAGGAAACTAAATAGATTCTTCTTCAGGAAACATAACATGCTTGAAACATAATACCGATGTATCAGACAATGTGACTGCACTACTTTGCTATATATACAGTACCAGCTTTTCACATTAGCTTAAAGTTTGAATTAATTAAACTGCATGATTTTAAACGAATAAAAACTTGCAAGCAGCCAGAAATTGTGATAAAGTTATCATGAACGCCCATGTAAAGTTATGTAAGTATCAAACACTGGACTAAAGATATATTATTTACTACTGAGCACAATAGCTACAACTGCGGAGGTTACGCACAAAAGGTTTCAACAGTGGATTTCACCTGTGTAGAGAACTGTATATGGAGTGTCTTTGGTGATGCTCAAGAGTCTGTACTAAGCATAGGAGTGTATGAATACAAGGGATGAAGTATTTATGGCATAAAGATTGAGTATTCAGAGGTGTTTGAATGTGTTTGGTGGAGAGGAGAATACATCAGATATGTTATAGAGGAATGTGAAACGATGAACACTTGAAGAACAAAATTTGCATAGTAAAGCTATAAAGAGCCTGGTATATGAAACAACACTTCCAACAAACTGGTAATATCATACAAGCATCTGCAGCATTTTCCAATATACTGGAAAAGCCAACAGGTCTAGTGCTCAGGTTACTGAATGTTCCAGACTACTGGGATGTGGAACACAGGGGATGCCACTCTTTAGAGAATTCAGAAATCTCTGAAATCAGAGGTGTCTTTCAGAGGTTGTTCTTTGACATCAGGTTGAGAGACAACTTGTATAGAAAAACCAAACTGAAAAAAAAAATGAATTCTTTTCTGTTTTAGTAACCATGTATGGTTTTTCCTGACAAGTCTCAACATTTTCATGTAAATCTTCAGTTCATATGAAACAATTTGTAGTCATGTAATCAGAAAATCAAACATACATTAAACGTCAATATTATTGAAAGCAACAAAATATATAGCAAAGGTAACATTCAGCACCCAAATATTAAAAATCTGAACATACAAATATCCATATAATATTATCCACACACCCTTTATAAACTATGCAACAACCCGCTTCTCTGACAACTAGGAGTCAAAATGCATGACTTCTGCACTTTTTCAGTGAATGCTTAAATGCGCAGGGTCAAACCATCTTAGATAAAATATCAGCCTCCACATCATTAAGACATTTGCAACAGGGGAATGAGCACCTATGGATGTTTGTTCTGCAAACCAGTAAATGAGAATACTAATTTCGTATTATAATCCAAAGCTCAAAAGTCTCCTGCACTAATCTCAAATATATTTGCTGCTCCTCATGTTTTATACCTTTCATCTCTTTTTAAGAAAGACTCAGTCACAGATATTTCTAATCTGTGCAGTCTATTCTCTCTTCTCAGTCTTTTAAATTTCTACTACGGTATAAATATCATTATCAATTATGTTATCATTATATACTAAGATGTAATAGCCTAATTTCATGAAAACTTGACTGATGCCAGGTCATTACTTTGTATAGTTTTCTGTAAGATTTCTGCCACCCAAAAGAGTTCCAGAAAATGAAATGTTACCCTGTGGAAAAGAAATTGTGATGTTTCATATTTCACAACTTTAGGCTCACCGTTTATCTCCCGTCTGTCATCTTTGTGTGTTTATGCAATTTAAGAGGCATCTGCTTCCCTAAATAAGATAAGCTTAGAAATACCCTTTCAACCTGAATAACTCTCACACCTTACTGTGCACAGATCTTTCAGCATTTCTACAGGTTGTTCTTACGGCCTGCCATTTGGTTGGGTTTCGCCTGAAATAGAATACTGTTCCAACAACAATAACAATGACCACAAGACATGCAACAACAATTCCCACAATCATTCCAACATTTGTTGAACTGCGAGCAACAAAAACACCACCAGATCTGGCTTGCACTTTTGCAACCCCATCTCCAATGTTGGCCTCCACTTTTGACCAAACTGAAAAGTCTGTTGATGCATGATAAACGTCCACATTATCAGAGTCATCAGAAAGATCCATTTCTAGAGTGAACATTTTGTCAGATCCGCTCTTCACCAAATCCTCCGGTTGGACGATGAAAAAGTCACTTGCGTAATCATCTCCCTCCTAAAATGAAAGGAAAAAACATAAGAAATTGGTGATATCAGAAAGGTTTTCTGTCTGCATTTTGATGGCCTATGAAGATTCCCTTAAAAATTGTTTAAATATTGTAGCCTTTTTTGGTTTCATCATCAAAATCTCATACACACAGACAACAAAATGAAATACTGCACTATGGATGTGTATCCTTGAAGAGCACCTGCCACTATGTATCATCACAGGCAGCTGAATGTTGTACAGTAAAACCTTAGAGAACTCCAATTTACAGGACCAGCTCAGCATTTTGAAAGTCAAGTACATGTATGTTGATACAGCTGCACCTACATTATACACTTTTTGTAGTAAAGTTTTGTTTGTTTTAATTTATGATATCAGTGGTGATATTATAACACTATGCATATCCTCAAGGCCTCCCCTCCCCCATCTTTTTTGCACCTCTGCAATGATTAGCATCCAAAATACTTGGAGGAAAACCACCAAGCAAGTTTATTTACCTGAAGCTGTCTATTTGCTGCCTCCATTTGTCTTTCTCCAAGCTCCACTGACCACTTCTCAAGCTTCACTATCTTCAGCTCGTCAAATGTACCTTCCTCCACGATGACTTTTGCTCGGCTGTTGAATTTTATCACAACACAAAAACTGTTAGCTCAATCTGAGAGTTTTGACCAGAGAATGAACAGTTGCACATAAAGGACCATTTAATCAAAAACATGTAACTAACAGTATTACATGAACAAAACTAACATCTACAGATGTCAGCAACACTACTTATAGCTTAAAATCATCAATATAGCTAATTCTGTAATTTTGCAATTTCTGCTTATTTGTAGCACATTTCAGATGATGTAATACTGTGCTTTCTCTATAAAATTCAATGGATAACTGGAAAAATCCTTTTAAATGCAAGTTTTCTATGCTCTAGATTAAGCTAATTGTGTATGACTGTGTTACTATTTCAGTCAATATATGTAAATTTCAGTTAACCTGGCCTCACATTGCTAACAGCACCATAGTCAAAAGAAATAAATAGGCTGAATTCAGGAAAAAAACAATCCTCTTGTGGCTTTGGACTTCCATTTCATACTCCTATGCTATGGTGCTATTCTCCTCTTCACATACAGTGGAATCTAGTAACCTTCACATAACCACAGCAAAGCGACATTGGTTGCACTAAATTGTGCTAACAGATGTGAATGAAAATAGCGTCATGATCAGAACCTGCACAAAACGAGTAAGGAAGCAGAAAGTCGAGTTATAGGCAGTAATGAGGCAAGGTGAAGACAGAATGTGACAAAAGTTGAGAAATGACATGGATGGATGGGGGGAAGGTTCCATTTCAAGGATGATTCAGTGTGTTTGTTTGATGGACTGATCCCAACCACAGTAAATATCAAAGCAAGAGGATGTCATGATGCTGTTGGACTGTATCAAAGCAAGAGGATGTCATGATGCTGTTGGACTGTTGTGTGGCAATGTAAGGAGAAGTGGTTCTAAAATTCTACTTCCTGCTGAGTGCAAAATATTTTTCGTCACTGATCAAATGAGATAAGCCATGTTCAGAGGACTGCACTGAGTTACATACCCTGTTCCAAGGTTGACCTGCCCACCCATCTTGCCAATGGCCTCTGTCTTGTGAGGTGATTCATTGACGACGACTCGACCCTTCTGATCTCGGTTAGAGAAGTTGTTGTTTCTGGTACACATGTAGTGATAGGTGCCTTTCTGAGTTACTTTCCGTGGGGGAAGGTTGAAGTAGGTTCCTGCATCATCTAGCTCAGAAACTTCACCTCGGAACTGACCTGATTTGAAACAGTACACAAATTTACAAAAGGCTCATAAATAATAAATGAAAACACTGTGAAATACAAATTGCTCCTAAAGAATAGTACATATCTAAATGTTTACATCCACTGTAGATTTTATCACAACTTGATTAAATGCAGGCACAAATTTTAAACATTGCTCAGCTCATGAATAAGATAGCCTGGATAAAAAAAAACAACAAAACTTCACTTGACTGTAATACCCTGATAAATGCCACCTTGACTAAAATTCAGGTTTTGATTCCTTCAGATTAGCAATAATATCACTAATATTGTGGCAAAAATTTAGATCTCTAGCATCAGTAATTTTGTGGTATGATAGGAACTGCTATATATACTATATTTTCAGTAAGATCTTACTCAACAGACTGAAGTCTATTATACATTACACTGCATTCAATAGCAGAGCCTTATTCCAAAGAAATTGCTGTGCAAAGTGTAATTTTACAAAAATGAGACAAGCGTGTGCTTCTCCTGTAAAATTTGTATTTCGGCATTTACTTTTATTAATATTGCATCCATTGACAAAAAGTAAAATAATATTTGTTTTACTATTATATCTGATCAATCAATAAAGGAGGTGGTAATACAGAAATTTAAAAGCAAGGCCTGCATGCAGGAAAGTGCACTGAAAATTATATGCAATGGGTGGTTTTATTGTGTAGTTCATTTAGCTCACTGGAAGGAAAGATTGAAATGGTATAGATATATTTTTTCCTTCTTTGCGTCTATTAATTATCCTTGTATAAGACGAAGTAATAGATATATAATAAACTGGCCTGTTTCAGTGCCTGACAAGAAATACTGTGATGAACTCAGAAATACTGTGGCATACTAACACTAGAAGTGTTAGGTACTTGTGGTCTATGCAAAATCTTTATTGTATGACCCAGCAGTGTCGGCTGTCCTGTTGTTTCACCTTAGAGATCGCAAAATTTCGATGTTTTATCGAAAACTACAGTCGAGTCCATGTATGTCGATTCCTCCAATTACTTAGACGTCTATTAATTATCCTTGTGCTCATGATCTCCCCAGTGTGCTCGCTCGCTCGCATACGGTTGACTCATCTTTATCATTTATAACTTGAATTAAGTTAAATATGTCCTACATAATGACTTCCCCTAATCCCGTGAAGAGAAACCTCAAGACTCTTTCCATTGAGTCGAATATTAACATGCCATGGGAAATCCACAGAGGTGCGATGTCGAAGAATGTCACAGCTGAGNTCATGAGTCGAATTCTGATTTCTCCAACTCATTGGGGTGGTCTCAGCGAATTGGAGTTAATAGGACTCGATTGTATTAATATGAATTACCTGGATCCACAAAGGCCAGAGTGAAAGCATCACTTTGTGACAAGCCAAGGAATGTGGCATTCTCTGCTTTCATTGGATAATTCACACCATACTGGCCGTATTTACCACCAGAATACCTGGCTGTTCCACTTCCCTCAGGATATACCTGAAAATTAGATTCCAAAGGCAGCTTTTGAGAAACCTGTTAAGCAAATTAAACTTTATTAATAAGTCAAAATGGCAGGAGACTAATTAAGAAATTTCTCTAGCTGGAATCTTTCAAAGATTTCTTGAAAACTTCATCTCTGTAAGTTTTCTGCTTTTTTAAACAATTTTTCTGATTAATCTGAGTGTGTTTAATCTGACAGAGTTTTAGTCATTCAGTGATCAAACCTCTCATGAAATCATGAAATAGCAATCTACAATTTACTTAAGAGCATACCTGTGATCTCAACAAAACAATGTTATTGCGATCGGTGCCAGCCAATCCTTGTCCATCATTGTTGTTAGGGTTTGTATTAGAGCCAGTCCACCTATAATACAAATGGTTCATAAAAATATATTAGCAAAGTAAACATATTTTTTTTTAACTAACATGTCATGTGTGGACGTAAACTCATGAGCCAAGTTCCAACAATAAAATACTGTGCTAAAACCTCTTAAAATAAAATTTCAAAAAAAGTAATTCAGACCATGCTTATTAACCAACCTCCGCCTGCCACCCCAAAAAATAAAAACTATAACCAATCTCTCATGTATATATGTGTATGTTATTTAAACTGATAAAATTATGTGATAAATATGCTGTTTTCGAAACTTTGTTGGGTTTTTTTCACAGGAAAACAGTATGATAGCTGCTGACTGCATTTTTGAAATAATCCATTGCTACAAATCATAATTGTAATAGTTTATGTTTTGCACATCATTGCTGATGAATTTGTATAGAAAATAATATCAATGTTTTTAAAAACTTATGCCATTCATGGCAAAATACATGATACTGAAACAACTGTGGGAGACTTACATCTGAAGGGATTTAGTATATTGTACCACCTCTGAAAACAATCAATGTGCCTCAGTGATTATGAATTAGCACCTTGAGGAGCTAAGTGGGAAAAGTCAAGTTTAAAACACACATAAATGGTATACTCACTGTATATGAACATAGTCATCCAATCCAACCTCCAAGTCATTTGGAACAAAATCATATTCCACTGCAGGATACACCTGAACAATGTTTCCTCTTTTGCCTCGCACATTCAAATTATGCACAGGGACATCCTCTAGCCATTCAGGACGTTTCCTGACCGCAAATGTGTGGGACCTAAGTAACGAAAATAATAAATGTAAAAGGCACCATCAAGGAAATATGATATGACGCACTGATAGTTATGTAACCAGTAAACTTAATCCAGCCTGGGATTGCGTGGTATCTTCAGGGCAACAAAGGCAAAGTTTTCAATGAGCCTTTAGTGGATAAATTATAATGTCTCTGATGTAACCACCCAATGTTTAATGATATTTCAGTTGTTGTCAGTTACACATACACAAAAAAGAACAAAACATGTTCCCAGAAGGATTACACCAGTTCACTCCAACTGTAAGTCAGATACTGGCTTTAAATCTGGCAGCTTACTCCTTCACTGACTGAGAAAATGTTCTCAAAAGCTGATAAGTGCAGGAAAGTTTTTCCTTCTTCACTTTATTGCCAGCAACCATGGCATAACATAGAGATGGATAGCTTATGCCAAATCAGCGAATAATTGCAGCTCTCTTCTGCTAAGAAAGAAATATCCTCTGCCGATATAAGATTTAGCAAATGTCAAAAATTCAAGCAGCTATGTCCTCACCTATCCTGGAAAACACGCCCAAACTGGGCAGTATTCACAGCTAGCCTAAGTTCAAGATCAAGACCATCAAATATTTTCACTACAGGATTGTTCTTGAAAATGTATCCTCTGTTTTTGGCCTCATCCTCTGTGGAAAATCCAAACTTCTCTGCCATTGGGACTTTTGATCCTTCATTCAATTTTCTTTCTTCAGCACTGTATGAGGAGTTGGTGCCCCAAGCATCATAATCAGTAGTGGATATATTGTATCTAAAATCAAGAGAAAGAATATCATAAAATCACTGGAGTTCACGACTCATTCCTTGAAAACCTGACTGTTTTCAGTGCCAGTTTATCAAGTTATCACAAGTTTGAGAATCTTAATATTTTAAACAACCTTTTTCAACACTGTTTTACCCACATACGGACAAATCAGTCTGTATATGTTATGTTAAACAAATTGTCTCTTGAGGTAATATTAATGAGATATCGAAACTTTAACTCCTCAAACATGTGTCAGTGGCACTTGAGACAATCAGGCTCTAAAGAAGCAAAGTGACATACCTTTACTGACAGTAATCTTTAAGAAAGAGACATTCAATATGATAACATAAAAATTATTAATTATTCTCATCTACTAATGTTGTATACACAAAAGATATTCCCTTCAAATTACAGTAACTGTAATTTCAGTATCTAATCTGTGGCCACTGGCTACACATAAATGTATATGTGTCTTTCACGTACAGTACTTTCTAAATACAGACTTCACTATCTCCCAAAACTACCTAATCATCACTAATCCATGTATTAATAATTTGATATCATCATTATCTGCAAAACAGCTGCATTTCTTTGATGAGAAAGGCAAAGAAAGTGCTGAACAAAAAATGGGATTTCTGTGTACTTCCTGTGGCTCATCCTGGATAACAGACACCCTTTGTAGTGCACAGATGATAACAACCATGATTTCGTCTCGGTGAAAATTTACAATGGAGTATTAGAAAAGAATGTGTATCATGCTGTACACTATTCGGTGATGATATCAAACATTTTGGCTGACACTTCTTACACCAGCACAAGGACCATGGCTCATAAGGAATAACATAATTATAACTGTTCACTCACCTGCAGTGCATGAGCACACAAGCTTGTATTCTAAACATTTATGCCTCTTACTTCCAGAATGCCAGTTTTAATAATAAATCACAGTGCTATTTTTATTGCCTATCTGAAATTTATTACCTTCACTTACAATGTTAATACAACATGAGTGATTAGGAACCATTTTCAAGTGTATCACCGTCATAGTCTCATGCATGGTTTCTCTTAAAAGCTAAAGATTACTTATGCTTTGAGGTTTCCATCACTGTAAGTGTGGAGAGGTATGAAGTTTTGTATGTGTTTAAGTGAGTGTGTGTGCATCCAGGTTTATAAAGGATTTTCCTTGTGTTGTACTCAGAGCCTGTATCTCTATAGGATCAAGCACAATGGAAATATTATTCATCATTGTTATATTCATAGAGATAGACAGGAAACTGTCTTACATAGAGAATGAGGAAAGAGAAGATCCTTAGAAGAAAATATCCCCATCCAGCAGAAGTTTTGGCTCTTTGACTTTCCGAAGCTCTAAACCTAAAGGGGCTGGGCCACTCTTGGGTCATGACTCCCTTCTGTTGATTTTATTTTTTTGCCTTGAGAGGGATTTGAACCTGAAACCTCTAATTTTTTTAATAAAAAAAAAGTTACAGCACCCATGATAAGCCCTTACCTTATTCTCAGCACACAGTACTCATGCTCCAGATAATAGGGAATGGTCCAATTATACATATTTGGGTGGCCACCCAAGCCGTTTCCAAGGTGATTATCTCTTGTATACTCTGTCTCTCGGCAATCAGGGGCAGGAACTCCATGTGGTGGGAAATTTTTCCACTCAGGTTTCCTGATCTCACTCTCAACATTTCTAGGCAGCTCATATTTCTGTGAAATGAATGATTAAGTGTAAATAAGCTTACTTTATGAACTGCTGGGCGCTTGGATAAATTTAGTAGCCATAGTCCAGTATTCTGAACTCGTCCAAAGTTCCAATAGCATAACAGAGACAGTGATATCACAGTGATGCCCATAAAACTGACAGGCACTTTCAGTACTACTGTACTACACTGTTACAATCTGCACATTCTAAGATACCATATACCTCTGACATCAGTGATGTTCTTAAACATATGGGATCACCACTGCAGGGTCGCTGCCTTTATGGGACAACATATTTATTATAAACTGTTCATTGACCTGCATGGTATGAACATACAACCTTGCCTTCTACCTTCCTTTAAACCCAAGTTGTCTATACATATGCACTTCTCTAGCTAGCTAGCTGAGGCTTTCAGATATCTGGAGTGTATTTACTTTGGTTCATGAATATGATGACCTCAAAATAAATACGGTGAAACTGTTCATAAGTATACCATACTTATTTAAACTGCTAACATATTAATAAGTAAAAAAAATTTCAAAGTTAAAAATGGCAAAGATGCATACGAAACATGAAACTTAAGTCTGAAATCATGTAATTCAAGGTTTGATAAAGTCTTCATTAACTCTTTATCAGTAAGCCTTCACTTAAACCTTCATCCAGTGATGCCTGGTAGAGACAGTTCACAGTGCCATACACTGTCATAAAGCTAATTCATAGTAGTGTACCTTAACAACACATGTAACCTCCATTTCTTACACACAGACCATACCTCACAGTCTTCCTTATTGTTAGGTAAAACAACTTTGTTCTTGATCTGTTCCATCACACTCATAGGAAACACACATGCCCATCTTGATTTCACATTCTGGCTCTCATTCCTGTAGTAGTGGCACCTGGACACATCATTTGTCATCACTGCAATATCCTGTAGGGATGTTATGAGAACATATGAGAGTACATTTTTGTATCACGTTTTGCAGACTTTACAACAAAATTCAATTGACACATTTTCTATTTTCATTGCAGAGTTCTTTCGGGACACCAAACATGAAAAAAAGACTCGTGCCATACTGATGTCTGTGACCCAGCCATGTGCCGTCTATTTCCTTAGTCTTTGTACAGTTTTGTGGTCATGGGTCATTGAGAATAGATACAATACTACTCAGTGTTACTCTGCAACATCAAAATTTACTGGCACATCTATTTCTTAGGTAAAATTGATTAAAATGATGAGTTAAGAAGTAAATATTCAAGTGCGATGATTTTTGAAGGTCACCAATAATTCTGTATTTTCAGCTAGCTTGCTGAGACTGCAACAGAAACTGAATATTTACAACACTTCAAAATATGTGAAAAGTATCAGAATATGTGAATATTCCATGTCAGAATTAAAACATACTGTAAAAGTGTTCTTTATTTTATTCCAGGAAGATCTAATTTTTTTTTTTTTCAAATTTCACAAAATGAGCTTAACTCGCAGAAATTATTTCCCAAGACAAAGAAGTTCTTTTCAAAATCTTTAAAAGATTCACTATTAGTTAATACTTTGTATAGGGAAAGGTAGCTCACAAAGAAAATGCAAATGCAGTTATTTCTAGTTAGTATCCCTCATTATCTGGACACCATCAATTACAGTATGCCAGTCTGGCCATCTGTAAAATCACAATTACACTAGACTTCTGTAGTCACATATCTTATGTGCATATACATGCACATAAGAAAATTGGATTTATAAAACATAGATCCTCATTAAAAGTCATTTCTGAAATTCTGTGAAAATTAGATCCTTGTGAAATAAAAACCTTCAAACTTACCACCCAGGGTGAGGGATGCCAATATGGGTAATAATCTCTTTCCTCCGGGCACTCATAGCCTCGCCTGGTTCCCTGTGGGTTCTGCCTCGTGTTCTTAGCAGTATTCCTGTTCTTTAGATTCTGTTGAAAGAATACACAATGCCTCAATAACAAGTTAAGGTCTATCGGTTAAGGACAGATAAACCATGAATTCACGACCTACTTTACTCAGATTCTTAGGTGCTGTCTCTTTATTAGGCCTTACTGATGTACAGCCTTTCAGCAATAATGATAACTTTCTTCATGTGCACGAGACATACTCCCAAGACAATAGCAAAGTGTTATTCTTTACAAAAAACTCTTCAATGAACTCTGCCTCTGCCCATACCTGATCTGCAGTGAAGAGTCCCATGTTTCTCTGCCTCATGGAACACTCTGAGTAGTAGGCATAATTTTCATTCATCCTGTACATGCGGTCTGTATCACAGTTATAGTCTTGGCACTGTGCTCGGTTGACTGGAATTGTTCTGGGCAGATAAAGACAGTAAAGTGGGACTGATAACTTAAGACCTAGGGCAGTAATTAGTAATGAGATTAGTGAGATCTATTTAAGATGAATGATAGGAACAGAGGAAGAAAGGGATAGACGGAAGAGGGGAAACATGGACAGAAGGAAGGAAAGTAGGGATAGAGGGAAGGGAGGGAAAGGAAGGAAGGGAGGAAGGAAGGAAGGAAGGAAGGAAGGAAGGAAGGAAGGAAGGAAGG
>JAWQUT010000589.1:97518-110146 GCA_033807755.1 Ellobium chinense | reverse complement strand
GGCAGATACTTTTTTCTAGTTGTCGTGAATCGCGGACAACTGACTATACAGTGGTATTCGTCTTCCACCTCTCTACACTCTGGACAAACTCTTTCCTTGTATTCTACTTTAACTCTTCCCCATCTTCCCCTTTCTGACATGAAACTATGCGAACCTAATCTGACTTTTGTGAGGGCCAATCTAAACGTTTTATACCGTATCATGTCAAGATATTTTTCATATTCAAATTCCCGTTTTAAATATCTAAACAATCTCAAGAATGCGCTCTTCTTTGCTACAGAGTTTCAGAGTTTGTTGCAGGGCAGCTGACAGCTTATACAAAATTATCTGGAACAGGCGCATAGATTTCTCTCTCTCTCTCTCTCTCTCTCTCTCTCTCTCTTTCTTTCTCTCTCTGTGACCTGTTCTGTCATTCTAAGTCCTCCATTGATCAGAATTACGCCATAAAGGTACAAGTGTGTTTTATGTGTTCTTTTATCTAAACAAGTCTGTATCCATTCAATATATATCACACACACACACACACACACACACACACACACACACACACACACACACACATACATACATACTTAAATATATACAAACATACATAGAGTCGGTCACATTATTTTCTACAATGCTACAGTCTCCTCATGTTTATTGCTACAGTCCTGGGATCAAGAATGAACGATGTATCGTGGCCTATGCAAAACAATGAGTTAACCTGATTCGGAATGACACAGCAATTAGGCCCCTTTGTTGTCAAACAGGAGTATTCTCTGCCTTTGTCTTTCTACATCGACTAAATAACGGTGTTACCACTAGTTGGGATTTTACCCTACGGCAAGATAAATAGTTTTACGAAAAGCCATTTTTCCCAACAGGGGAATATTGTCCTATCGTATGTTATTGGGAAAAACTTAAAATGGGTAAAATGCCCCGTTTTATTCTTGTTAACTGTGATATTATTTTTTAAAAAAATCAGCGAAATTATTGTTTTTTTTTTCACCATCTAAATTTGTTCCATCGTCCTGCGGAGGGAAATTTAGGAAAGAAATAGCACTCGCTTTAGAGAAAAAGCACATGATTAGAGTGGCAATGCCCTCGTACGCATTGACCGCCGTACAAGTCTCAAGGGCGTGAAATTGGGAAAAAAGAAGTGTGTGTGTGTGTGTGTGTGTGTGTGTGTGTGTGTGTGTGTGTGTGTGTGAGAGAGAGAGAGAGAGAGAGAGAGAGAGAGAGAGAGAGAGATCTATGCGCCTGAACATTCCGGGGACAATACATAATAACATTATGTTTATTCCTACCGTCTTCATAACCCATCCCAACTATTTTCTTTCCTCTTCCAATCATCATTCATCCAATAAAAATTTGAAGAAATTTCGGACCTGCAACATATGAACCACTTCAACTAAAATGGACATTTATTATGACCAACATCTAATCACGACAGTCACTCTTGTGAAGCCTACCCCTGTGACAATGGACGCACTCATAAAAGTCACTCGGAGACAACAATGTAAACGCCTGGTCTGACTGACCCTGACCCTGTTCCTCACTGTCGTCCATGTACTTACATGGTCAGACAATGGCCGTGCTTGACATCCCTTTCTGACGTCATTTGTGGTCTCGTCCTTGTGAACTCCAGCTACACCTGAACATCGCTACCTTTTTTTTTTTAGCCTGCGGCAACTCTTAGGAGTCATTCTAAGGTCATGACACATGGATTGCGTAGACGACGCGTTTAACGGGAAATTGCTGCCAGCAATTAAACTACAATTTCGATTTACTTACAGGGCTGGTGATCCTTAGCTATTATGATGGGGTTACAGTATCAAGCCATTTTGTGTGTGTGTGTGTGTGTAATTCAGCGCTGTTTTAAGATGGTACTGAGATAGTGCTGATGAATTTCCTATTGTTTTGTTCGCATTTCTATCTTACCACAAGATTGTTGTCTGGTCAACTATTTAGCACATGATGAAGATGATGATGATGAATTTGATGCTGACAGTGATGTTAACTAAGATAATGATAGATAATGATGATTTTGGCGAGGGGGACAATTACAAGTGAGACATTATCAAAGAGCAACTGACTCTTTGCAAACAATGTGTATGTGAAGAAATTATGCTACAATTCATATTTGCGCTTATAAAACCCCTACCCCTTGATTTTATAAGCCGACAGTTTATACATTGATGTGACAAGATTAATAGTGATATTATTAAATACAAGATTACAAGGTTGTTTAATTCACTGGTCCAACAAACACTGACTGCTTTTGAGATTACTTTTGCTCTATTAGAAACTCAAACCATCTGCATGATGATGTAAGGGATAGTGGAAATGCAACTACGAGCTGACACCCTGAGCACAAGAGTGGGCTCACTGCAGCCAAGTGCAATGAATATCTGACCCCTTTAAGATGCCAGGCTGTTTTAATACACTGTTTACCAATCACAGACTCAGACTGTTTGACTTATAATGGGCAATAAACTGCACGGATTCTCTAATAATGAATTTCCCCCAAAAGAAAGAGAACATAAATAGAACTACCAAAACACTAGAATGGCATTGCAATGAAAGGCAGCAGCTAAGACGTACCTTGTGCATGAGTCTTAAATGGTAGTAGCTGTTTGCCAGGCTATGTGAAGCTTACTTGGCTTCGGTTTCAATACAGGATTTGCTAATGACCTGGTCACCTCCATACTATACTTATAACTGAGTACATGCATGATAACACTGAGTTTAAAAAAAAATGCAATTTAGAGGCTTCTCAGCTGCAAATAAGTGTAATCCACTGACGCATTTACAGCTACATTACATTATTACAATAGCATTACCAGTATTGAGGCTAGGAAAGATCTTTGCTACTATTACTTACTTGTTTCCATTGGCTCTTTCTCTTGACCTCTCATCAAGACGATTGTTACTTCCCCTGAAATGACATCATGATTTAGGATTTTAGTTAAATTAGATGTGAGACTTTACTCCCAAATATATATGGGCAAAATGGATTATCAATTACTTGCTGGCTGACCATTTTCAAGCCATTCAACCAAGCATTGGCATTTGCATTGCATATAAAGAACCAAGATTTATAATCCCTTGGTCATGTAACAGAACCGATTAAATCTAGGCCTACTTTGTTTCCGCCTTCTTGCTCATTTAACAAGGTAGTAGGCAGTCAATTTCTGTCTCATAAACAAAGCAATGCAAGCCAACAATAATCATTACAATTAATGGACTTAATTTAACAGGACTGCAAAATTTATTTACTAATCGTTGTGGCATGGAAGACATCTATACACTCTCATCAATTTCTACAAGTAACACAATTGTAAGTGTTGGATTTTCATGTCATGCCCAGCCAAACTGAGAAAGCTTATGGTGGATGAACCCAGCTGATAACAAAATGGTCAGCCAGCAACTTACACAGCTGCACAGTAACCTCGTGTAATCAACCAAAACAATCAGGCACTGTTGCGCTTATGGCGATTAACCATTTTAACAGTTATGGATAAGAGGAGAGATAAATTTATATTCCTTTGAGCCTGTCAGTCACCACACAACATCCATCTCTAGTCTAGTAATGTGCAGAATGAGTCTGCTCTCTAGATCTTATTGAAGGGGAAGCCCTACTCTTCCATTGTTGAGTACAGTTCGAATTATTGTGATCCACACTGTCTTTCTCCAATACGGATGAGTACCTTTTGCATGCATGCAAAATTGCGCAGTGCTAAATTTTTTATAATAGGTGTTTTTTTTTTGGTGCTCTTTTAAAAAAAAAACACGATCTCAAAATACAGCTGTTTCTGCCTCACCACACCAGATTTCAAGCACAAAGTATCTAAGACACACTGAATGACATGAAAGCATGTGATTACGGAAGCATTATATTATTAATTCTCAGTATACTGTAAATCACTCAGAAAGACAACCAGTCCCTTTGCTCCGTTAATTTACTCTTGCGACACTAGTCTACTTTGGTAGGCTAATGGTATGATCATGGAATAGGACCACTCTTGTGGCTAAACCAATAACTAAATGAACTGCATTAATGTAAGAGCGGTCCTGTCCCAGGAGATAGCCAATACTTTATAAGTAATTACACACATACTGACTGATCAAGAATCCTCGATTCGGGTTTCCTTACCTTGGATTGTGAAAATAAACGTCTCCTGTCACAGTGTTTACGAAAAACACCAAACCCACCGTCAGTGTATGTAACATTGTCCTGCCTGGGACTGACGTCTGAGCCTATATAGATTAGATATAGTCTAGACTCTTCTCTGAATCTTTCCCTGGATAAATTTTATTATTGATTTGTAAGGTACAATATTAACTGATTTAATAAAAAGTAAGCAACAGTCTACAGCAGTCACCCCAGGGTGTCACGTCACAAAGCAGTAAAACGCTCACTCCACTGCCTGGTGTGACAGAACAGATCCTCTCGAGGGCAAGTAATACTTTTTAGTGTGTAGCAAAACTGTCACTGTGTCAGTGTGTGACAGGAATCTACGCTATACTTATGACTAAGTCCCTCGATATCTCCGCATACAACGGAGGACACCCGATCCCACTAGGAACAAGGAAGCGCAGACCAAACAACGCCGGCATTTTTGTTTACATGACGCAGGCATCTATGGTTATTTATAGCAACATACCCGCCCTCTGCAAAAGAGTTCGATACACACAATGCTTTGATAACGGTATATAACAATTTAATTTCATATAATTGATATTTTCTTATTTATTTTAGCTACACAACAAAGTATAAAGCATAATTTTATTTGAATATTGCCTCCGAAAGGAACATTAATAGTAAACATGGGAAAGCCCATTTTGTCTTAGTGACGTCAGTGTCATAAGGGTCATATGAATAGAGCGTTGCCAATGAAGCGGTTAATTCAGCATATTCATACGCTATATCAGTACATGGCCAGAGGTGTGTATCTCCCATCAAACTAAGGCTGTTTCAGGTCACAGTCACTATAACGAAGGGAAAAGTACACAACGCATTATAGACTATTCATTCGGATCAGTGGTTGGTCTCTGAATGACAGGGTGTGAGCGCAGTGGTAGCTTTTCACTTTATTAACGCGGGTGAGTGTTAAAATTAACGTTCACTGTAGATCGGAGTGTTTTAGGCCCTTTCCGTCTCGATTTTAGCTGATACAGAGAGCCAAGTTTATCACTAACGGATAAGGCTAGATTTAGGTGATACGCAACTGTGTTGCGCTGCTATAAGAAATGCTATCCTTGTCCTTCCGTCGTTCTTTAAAATAAAACCATTTCAATAACTGTCATTCTTCACTAGACTAGTCCATGCATTACCTGGAACCTTGTTACCTAGCCTAGAGCTAGACAAATTGAATTTTATAGAAACAATTTCTCAATATTGTTCAGGTTATAACAATATAACGATAGAAATGTGTAATTTTTATTTCTAGGCTTACACTTTGTCATTTTCACTGACATCATCATTCAATATCCTTTTTTTTTTTTAAATTTAACCCATCACTAAACATATAGACTATATTAATTCCATAATAAGCTTTGCTCAGAAATTGAGTTGGCAGAGTTAAATTTATAGCAAATAAAACAATTACTAGGCATGACTAGAAGTCATAATTGTGATGAACAGATCATCATCACCATCAACATCATCATCATCATCATCATTATTTGCAAAACATTATCCGCACTGGATGTAAATAAGTAAAGCAACTAAACTATAACAATTTAACAAATTTAATACACAAATTTTCGGACTGGTGTCCTCTTCAGATGTAGAAAATAAATGAATCATCACCATCAACATCATCATCATCCTCATCATCATCATTATTATCATCACTGACAAAATTATAGCCTGGTAAATTATTTCTGTGTAGCGACTGATTGGTAATACAATAGACCTTAACCATGTATTTATGTAATTTCAGGCTGGATCAAGAACTAAAATGAAAGTCAAGTTGGCAGTTTTTCTAATTGTGGTATCGCCAACCATTCTGAATGTTGCTGCAGACCTATATTTGCATGTACCCAGAGGCTGCAACAACAGACTGAATGAAAATTCCGCAACACGCAGCAATGCAAACAGATTATTTGATAGTCAAGTAAGCAACAGATTAGAGAGGATCATTATATTTCTTTACCGAAAGTATTTATGCAATTTATAAATCATATATCAAGATTAGTGCCTGTTCATGCTGCCAATTATAGGCACTGATCACTAGCACTCCGATATCTTCACTTCCACTGCCTATAGCCAGGTACTCATTTTACAGACATCTGGACTGAGGTAAATGTGAATGAAATGCTTTCTTAAAGCACTTACAGTATGACCTTGATAGGAAATTGAACCCATGACCTTTAGATCCTGAGTCCGACTCCATAATCATTCAGTTATGCATATTAAGAGCAGCATATTTTATTTGCAGTCAAGAAATAAGGCATATCTCAACTTTCCAGTTGCATTTTTTTTACTTTGAAATGTTATAAATGGCATAATCATATAAGTGAATTCAGATATGAAGCTAAAATTTGTTTTCAATGAATTGAACAAGAAATGTATTCTGAATACACTAACTCATTTTCCCTTACTGTTACCTGACCACTTTGATACTAAATGAGATAGGTTGGCTGAGGTTCTCTCGGTTAGGCAGAAATTGTCGTCCACATCACCCATATATAATAGTAGTAGTTTGAAGTGCAACTAAACCCTGATGGATTGTCTTTTTAAACAGATTGGGTTTATCAAATTAAGAAGTTGAAAAAGATCTTTCTCCTCTGTTTTTGTTTTCCCTTTCATGCCTGCAAAACATTGTACGATCCACATTTAGGGATTGCTATCTTCTGGATTTCATCTTTGTCACAAAAAGTATATGGTTTATAATATAAAGCCTACTACAGTCTTTTCTTTATGTTCTATATTGTTAGATATATATGGAAGAGCTGGTGTGGTTGTTGTGCAAGTGGTCACAACATGAAGATAAGATGTATGGTATGGAAAAAATAGAAGAGTCATCCTTGGAATGTGTTGGCAAATGGTCATGAGATAGAGTTGATTGCCAGGCCAGGTTCAAGTGTGCTTTGCACCTATAAACCATTCCTGGCAACAATTTGCAATATATAGAGAGACTTAAAGTAGGACGCGCACATCAAAAATAATTTTCCATTTTTCCATACTTTTTCTCTATTAAAATTATCTGTGGTGTCCACCGAATCAATTTTGCAAAGAAAGAGCATCATTCTGTTACCGTGGGCGTATGTAATATGACGCAATTAGGAGAGCTAGAGTTGCCGGGTTTGGCCCTTGCATTCAGAATTATTCCCCTTCCCCGATCAGCAGAAGCCTGTGGCAAAAACGCTGACGTCACTTACGTTCCAGCAGTTACAGACACCTCTACCTGACAATGTATTATTCAGCTTTTAATTAAGGTTCAGGTATAACATATATTTAAACGTAAAGTTTGATAGTGTAAGCCAGAAAAAGTATTCTGCATTTTTATTGCCTCAGCATGATTTTGTTTGGCATATCTACTGTTCACAGAGGAATTAAAACATTCATACTAACATGCTATCACCCGTCTGTAGAGCACTGGCTAGACAGTTTGGTCATGTGGCAAGAATGTTTTTGACATAAGCTTATGGTCGCCACGCGTGCAGTGGTTGTAACAATTCGCACTTTGGATAATGTAACCCTGTGGGTTGTCTGGGGCCAGCAGAGGCATTATAATCATTATGACAGACACTTGAAAGACTTGTTTTATTGGAATAATATGGTATCGTATGATTTAATATGGTCTGTAGGACAGTGCAGCCTTCCTTTAACTAAAACTCTTATGTTTGTTTTTCAGAACAACAATCGTGGAGGGTATAATGTAGGAGACAAAACAGACCAACCCTCAGGAAATGATGAAGACAATCAATACAGAATGGTAAGACTGTTCTAGCGGTAGTATATCACTATAAAGAATTCCTTCATCATATCTTATTTTACCCTGTCCTAATGAAATGGTATTCTTGTTATATTGCATTGTCTTTTCCCACATTTACTTATACTTTGTCTTTCTTTTCTCATACCATCATCTCTATCTCACCTTTATTCAACTTTTATTTTACCTAAGACTGGACATGAAACACCTCTTCCAATGAATACTTCACTTTTCAGTTATTTCTTTGCCCTTTGCCTTTTTCATCATTAGTTTGTTCACTCAATATCAGTGCAGTAGCCACAGTCTTATTGATTTTCGAAAGCACATGTAGCGTCCTGTTCACACTGCTGCCCTACTTTGAAAAATTCATTTGATTAATTGTTGCTAGATTAGATGAAGTCTAGAATATTATTCTCATTATTTATGGGTAAGATCTGTTATATTTCTTTGTTCATTACATATAATTTGATGTCTTTATGTAGAGATGACAAGTGGTTTTAAATAATATTTCCTTATTTAGTTTGAATTTAGAGAGTTTTCAAGTAAGTTAAAAAGATTTTTGAAAACTTGGTAAGGGTACTTTCATCGGAAAACGAGTTAGGATATTGAGAATGCATTTCCTGTTTAATTCATTGAAAATAAATTTGAGCTTGATATCTGAATTCACTAATGATTATGCCATTTATGACATTTCAAAGTAAATACAAATGCAACTAGCAAAAGCAATAAGCCTTACATTATTTCCCTTTCTTTGAGAGGGATTCAGAGTTAATGAGTTTTGGAAATAATGCTTCTCAGTTGATCAGATATAACTGCAGTATTTCTTTTTCACCAGCAATACTTCCAGAGTGGTCAGTGGAAAACCAAGTCCAATGACCAAGGGAAGACTTTCTTGACCATTGAGTGGACCAACCAGCATGGCTGTGGTGGCAATGAGGACACAAGTCCCCAGAAACAGAACTGTGCTCTCATTCTGCAGTATATGTGTCAAGATGATGTCAGTTCTGCCACAGGTAAAATCTGTGATCAGAGGAGTGACAGAGTTTGGAAGAGTTAGAGAGAGGGGGAATGGAAAGAGGATGAAAATAGAGTGCAAGAAATACAGATTGAAATAATTGTTGTTCATGTAGTAATCATAGTATTAATTTACTATTTATCATGGTAATCACTATTTATATAGTAGTTTCACATTATTTATTATTTACCTGTAAAATGTAATTTTAAGATGGTGCTAACCTTTTGAAATGGGGTGCTATATAAAGTGGTAAGCTTAAGTTAGTGGAAATGGGGTAATTTACTGTTATAAATGAAAAAAAAAAGCATTGCAGCCATACTCATACTAAAGTGCCCCTAGAAAACCTAACTCAAACAGATTAAAAGAGATAGTCGGAGAGAGCAACTGAAGTAGACAAAGATTTTGCATCCAAAGAGGAAGAAATGGTAGGAAATGGAGAAAGAGAGAGAGTGAAAGAGAGAGAGAGTTATGATAAAAGTTAGGAAGGAAGGAAGGAAGGAAGGAAGGAAGAAGGAATGGAAGTTGTGAGAATGTTTATGAGTGCATGTTCTTCATGAATGAATGGAATTTGGTTGTGTGTGTATTTTATATTGGGGGGGAAGGTGGGGGAGTGGTTGGGGTAATATGGGCTAGCCTCATACATTACTACTGGCTATATTTAATAGTCTGTTATTGACATTTTATTGCTGATGGTCCAAATATTAGATAACTTTGTATTGTATATACAGGTAATGCAGACACACTGCGGAATGGGGTCAACACAGCCACTCAGGATTACACCCAACCCAACAAGAATAACATCAACAATAATCGCAAATCAAACAATGTTAAAAGCAACAGGGGCCTCCATGAATCTTGGGACTGGTATGAAGAGTGCTACCTGCGAGAGAGAAATAAAGGTAGGTCTTGTACTAATTGTAGACTGATTACCATGATATGGTTTTGTGTCTTTTGAGTTATTTCCAAAGTTCAGCAGCCATAATGATGCGAAAATCTATTAGATCAGATCAACAGTTTCACAACCTATCGTTTTTTTAAGGTTTTGATGTTACTTGATTCTCATTCTTTTCATGACGTGGGTTTAAAAAAGTACCTGGCTTCAGAGCTGATGCATGCTATACACTATGACGAAGAGTGAGTAGGATATGAATTTCATACAGATTACTCAATGTATTTACCATGTAGGCATGTACCCTTTTGGGCAAAATTTGTAACACGATGTGGAACTGGAACATCAGATTCCCCCGTGTATTTTTACTCTATTAGGTTTCCTGCTTTTTCATGGCAATAACCCGTCACCCTGTCATACTGTTAAGTTGACATTAGCATTTTCATTATTTTTATCTTGCATACCTGTTTTTGGAGTAGAAAGGAATTATCTCTCAGAGTCATTGTGCTATATATGCAGAATATTTATCTCTGAATTGCGGCATTACAAAAATGTCTTGTGGAATGGAATATTCTGCAATTCAGCAGTTAATCCTTATGTGAGGACGATTCTCGAAAGTTGCATTAATGACTTTATATTATCTAAGAAAGGTATCTGATCATATTTCCATCTATTCGTGAGTTGATGTATGAAGACAGAATTTTAAAGCACAGATTTCCAATATGGCACATCTGATTTTCATCTTGTATTACTAGTATATTTTTGTGGTTTATTGTTCACTGGCTTACTTCACAACATTTGTGCTCCTTGCATTTGGCAGGCCTGTTTGTGGCGGATCAGAAGCTAACTGCTAACAATGGCTTGGGTTACAGCAGTGCCATCTACACTCGTCAAAACCCAACAGGAAATCGCTATGGTTACGAATGCCCAGAGGAACGTGATTACTTCCCCTACTGGCATCCAACACCATGGACTGACATAGCTGTCTTGGCAGAGAATGCTTCAATGTGCAGGTAAAGAACCATAGATTCAATCCATGGTGATCCATATGATAAATGTTGCCATCTTTTACAAAGAAAAAGTATTTCGTAAGGTCACAATTTTACAAGATATTTGTATTGTGCCTCAATTTATCACAGTTTTAACGGGTATTGAATAATAAGTTTCGTGAGTCTATTGGTCATACTCAGACCAAAGAGGATGGTATTTGGGCAGTTTATTCTAAATAACACTCAACAAATGGCATAAGAGACATGATAAAGTAGACAGTATACATATCAATGAAGAAAGACTTGCAATAATGTAAATACTTTGTCTAGCTCACAGTTCCAAAACTAAAAGACCGAAGCCTGAGATACCATGAGAAGAAAAGTTTGTCCAATTTATACCAGTAACTAACATTTTACTTGTAGTTTTCTACTCATCCACTATGAAAGAGGCTATTTTTGAAGTATGCTCCTTATTCATTTTTTTCGTAGTGATATTTTGAAATGTATTTCGTTTGATATTTATTAATCAATTTTGCATATAAGTTATATTCAGAGATACCAAAATATGAAGTTTTATAAAGTGGCGGAGTATACTGATAACTATTTTAAACAATTTTCAGTGTCCAGATTTTGTGGGGTTTTTAATAGGTCTAATATTTTTTTTTAAGAGTTCATTGAAAGAATTTTTATACATATGGAGATTATCGTCAGGTATAATGGGATTCGTATTGAGTGGACACATCTGAAATATATGATATCATGTCGTTGCCTTGGTGCAATAGTCCAGTATCTGACTTATGAAGGTGTGTGGTTGAGCATTACCCTGGATATGAGGCTTAAAACTGCAAGTACTTTATATCGAGGTTCCATTGTGAGTGCTTTATATGGTCTATTAGGGACTCAGTTCTGCTTAATACTATTTGAAGTTCCATGACCTGAATCATTGTTCAGTAGTTTGGACTGCAGTTCAGTGCTTCAGTGGCTAAATGACAGTAGTTGCCCTAGTTACTTTAACTTCAAAAAAACATTGTGATGGAAGTAAAATCATTATTCAACATTTTCAGTCACTACAAAAGCAAAAGCTTCAACATCCAGCCTTATGGGAAGTGCGCTGGTCCAGATGAAGCTTACAGATACAACAATGAAAAAGAATGCACAGACAAGGGGGGCAGCTGGAAGATGTTGTACAATTACCTGGAGAAGGCTAAAGGTAACAACCTGTGTTTTTAGTGTGTTTGGTAGCAAGGGAATGTATGCTTTGATGTTTATTTTTAATGTGGCATTTTGTGCCTCAACCCTTTTTGCATGAGAGCTGAATTTAGTCATTATAAATACTATCTATGCCTAATGTGAAGGTAGATTTCCCTTACTATTCCTTGCTCAATCCATAAAAGAGAATGATGGACTAGACCATCTGGTATTAGTGTGTTCAGTCGGCGAGTAACCTGGCGTGGCAGCAACATGACATAATGCATTGATGCCACCATGTGCTCCTGTCATGCTGGAGGCTCAGAAGTATGAGATACAGTATTGTAACTGTGTTTTCCTTTAGTGTGAATTGAGGCATAGGGATTGTGGGACTCATGGCTGTAAACAGAGGTAATGAATTTTGGAGGCAGGTTTTTGGAGGATGGGATGGTGAAAGGGAATAGGGTACAGAAAGTGTCAATGATAGTCTTGTAGAGAAACAGGGAAACCAAATATTAATATGTAGCTAGATGATATTTTCCTCAGAAGGACATAGGCAGAGGTGAAGAAGAGTGGAAGAGAGAGAGAGAGAGAGACGAGAGAGAGAGAGAGAGGGAGGAGG
>JAWQUT010000589.1:70268-97511 GCA_033807755.1 Ellobium chinense | reverse complement strand
GGGGGGTTGGAAAATATGTCATCAGGATCACAATTCATGATACATGAAAGTCCCTGTTGTTATAATCTTAGATGAACAAGACTGTACACTGATTTCCCCCAGATTATACTGTAGTTAAAATGCAGGCATTTTTCTATACTACTTTCTCATATTTTCAGATAAAACCAATAAAGGAGCATGTGAGGGAACAAGAACAGGTGGTCTGACCTATAAGTGGGCGGTGCCATATGACAGCAATAACTACTCACCAGAATGTCTGGTAATGCTGGACCAACCAGACTGCATGGAGGCTCCTTGGTCAAGGTTAGTCAATAAAACAGTGAATGGAGATACAGTGGTGGCTTTTGGCCCCCAAAACTGCCTGAATAAACGACTGCCTTATTCCCCGTCATTTCCCCCCTTGCTTGAATAAAACTATAGCCTTGCTCGAATAAAACTGTAGATTGTTTAAAATGCAATACTCTCACTCCTTATCACCATTGCTTTGGTTGCCTTCTTTCCTGGTTTTTCTTATAGATCCTTTATTTTCTTAGCTACATTGTATCTGAAACTGTACAGGTTGCATTTGCTAAGGAGCTGCCACTGGTTTTGGTGTTTTCATTACTGTTATGATATTGGCGTGATAAAGCTCAGTACTGGTAACTGTTGTGTGAACCATTAAAATGCTGATTTAAAAAAGAGGTGTGAAAATGTAAGAAAAATTGTATGTATCATTAAAGGTTAAACTACATGCAAAGGTTTATGAGGTCAGAAGCAATACTGATTTAATAAGGACAAGCATTTCATTTGGTCTTCATGTCCACTAAAGTTCAATTACGCAGTTATATAATTATGAAGAATTTCTGATATCGTTAAACCAATCACTTAACTAAAAGTGAATGAAAGTGTTTCCTGTAACACTGTATGCTTCCAGATCTAATCATCTCGGGAATGGCAGGGATGGAGTCCCTCTCAGTTACACCTGGACCTTGCCGTATTTTCCATCAGGCAAAACCAAGAGATGTGTGTATCGTATGCGGTAAGTTGGAATATCTATTTATCAGTGGCGGCAGCCATTCTTTAGAATAATGCAGACTTCAGATGGCTGTATGATGGGGTGTCTTCTTGATAAAATTTTGTTTTTCACTGTAGTGATAATATAAAATGAAGACAGAAGATGGAATAATCCTCACCCAAATAATGTGTTTCATGCCATAACTTCTTAATAATACAAATAATGTATTATTTAAGATTGTATGGATTTAATGAAAGCCATCATAGAATATTTTAAGGGCCACATAATTCTGTAAACATTTTTTTCAGTATTGAAAGTGATAAAAAGAATTCAATAATCTAAGATGTTGGGGTTATACTTTCATAAATTAATGGAAAAAGCCTTAAGACCTTCATCTTTCAATGTCCGTGGTGTCTTCAGACATTGATATTGTGTGAACAGTTCTAAGAATTTTGTTCCCTAAATCTTATTATGTAAAGTTCCGTCAGAAGTTCCTGAATGAAGTCCCCTCCATCACCATCCCTGTGTACTATCAGTATTTTATCATGCTGCATGATCTGAATCTTATCATGTTTCTTGGCTCTAGGTACAACATATCAACAGATGATTATGACCCATACAAAACAGACAGTAGTCATAATGAAGACTTGTAAGTATACTAGCCCTCTTTATCTTCCCATAAACATGCATGAGCATTAGGGGTCATTGAACCCTATAATTGTGGGTTCAAAAAATACTTATAGGCATGTCTTAATACTTTGTTTACCATTTGTTGCAATATTGCGTCCTGGTGAACCAGTTTTGCAGAAATGTGACTAAGCTTTACCACAGTTTTATGCAGAAGAGGGGCCCTGGGACTGACGGGATAATAAACTTAACATGGCTGTAGTACACATTATATGAAGGTCTTTCAAATTTCATTCTAATTGGAAAATTTCAGCTCAGTTCATATAGTATTGAGATTTCTTTTCTTTTTTTCTTTCTTTTTTCTAAAAGTTATATGCAAGAATGAGCTGTGCTGTCTTTGTAACAGTCTGGTGGAGTTACAAGGAAGCAAATCACCATGTTTATGTGTAACAAATTATAAGTTAAAATACATTGTATTCCATGAATCATGTCTCACTGGATGCTTTGTTATGTATGGATGATATAACTTAAGTTTGTGGAAGTAAGTCTTAAGAAAGGAGCAAAAGAAAGCACTATATACCTTCATCATATGAGGGCTGCTTATGGATAGTGGGATCTTCAGCCAATTGTTATTATGTTAATCCACAGCCCAGTGAAGTCACCCATTCAGCAAAATCCATATGTGTACGTCATGACAAATCAGTCACCGCTGCGTCTCGCCATCAATACAGCACAGTATGGGAGGGTGTTTCAGGACAGAAGCCATGTCTTCAAGCTTGCACCCCGACCATCTAATCTTGGTGACGAACGAATTTACAACTTGAATGTGCGGGGAAAAAGGGGCAATATTGTTCAGGTTTACCCAGCAGTGGAGTATGACTTTGCCCCAAACACCTTAGAGATGAAACAGGATGATCTGGTTCACATACAGTGGACAGGTAAGGCTATATTGCATATTTAGACCTTAGAATTAACAAAAGAAAGAGAATCTTGAAGTGCTAATTAAGTCATGGCAGTGTGATATGATTTGTGATCTGAGCAAAAGTAGAAAAAAAAAATGTTTATGATAATGTTTTACCATTTAATTATAGTTTGGCACAGGTAAAGAATTATGACAATGATAAGGCCCCTTAGGAAGAAACATTTATGCTTAAGAACTTCTTTCCATATGTCATGGGCTTCCAGCCTGTGGTACATGGACCTCTAGGGTATAAGTCGTGCAGATTCCTAAGGATATGCAAACAGTACTATATCAATAAAAATAAAACATTGGTCCCCTGTAAGTAGCAGTGGATTGATTTTAGCAAAATTTCTCCATGGGACAACAACACAACTGTAAAACGTGTGCTGGTATAGTGCTCAGAATTTAGCTTAGTGCTGTCAGCTTATAAGAGGAGGAGGAAGAAGAAGAAGAAGAAGAAGAAGAAGAAGAAGAAGAAGAAGAAGAAGAAGAAGAAAATACTCATTTATCTTACTTTATTAGATTAGGACAGCTAAATGATTCTAAGACATTATGCACAGGCTTACCTGTTGGGATGAAGGGGTACACTGACTAAGAACGTTTGGGATCCTTTACTCTATTATTGATCTCCATGATGTATATGGGTAGGCAGCTATCAGAAGAAGTGTATGGCTGGAGATAGAGGTTCTCTTTTTTCTTTGGCTTAATTGATGTCATATGCTTTCGTTGATTTCAGGTTCCAATACTCATAATAACAACAACCCAGCTGGTGATGGGCAGGCTGGTGATGCTGGAGAAGGCAAGGGAGGTCAGTGATATTCCCACAGAAATGTTAGAATTTGGTTGTCTTTTCATGGTTATGGAGTTAGTTTCAAAATATTAGTGCCTGCTGCTGATGACGTCCTCCATCTTCTTTACTTAGAGCTATCAGCCAGAAACAGGGTCATAAATAGCAGCCCTTTCAGCACAAGAATTGGGGAGGGCCCTGAGACTCAGGGGTCCCCGAAAGAAAGAAAAAAGACAGGATAGAGGTGAAAAAAAAAGAAGAGGAAGGTTCATACATAAGGGTTGAGAGATCCCCAAGCAGTGATCTTGAGGTGCAGGGGAGAGCTGGGCAAATAAGTTATGGCACTGATGGCAGTTGCCTAATGTCAGGGGAGCATTATACCTATGGCATAATCTGTGGTGTCTGAGATGATTTGTAGAGTTTGGTTAGAAATTTCAGCAATATGTTATCAGTCTGTATGTTATGAAACTAAATCATTTCATTGAGATATTATTCTAGTGGTGGTGTACTTAGTGTTCATGAACATGATCTTTGCATAGAGTCAGAGAGCTGAAAATTTAATTAACAGAAGCAGGAGCAATCCTCACATACATGTCCGTTAGATAGAAATGCCATTATTGTTTAAAATTGCATTATAGGAGCATTTCATTTTATTTTCTTTTTTTAATGTAGAAACTAATTGTGGTGAAATTATTTCTTCAGG
This sequence comes from Ellobium chinense, assembly GCA_033807755.1. Taxonomy (NCBI): domain Eukaryota; kingdom Metazoa; phylum Mollusca; class Gastropoda; order Ellobiida; family Ellobiidae; genus Ellobium; species Ellobium chinense. The sequence continues at coordinate 93,439 of JAWQUT010000589.1, read as the reverse complement.
AACTGACCGCAGCAATTTTGTGGAATTGAGTGACCGTAGTGGCAACTTCCCTACTCCGTTTGAGCAGACCCAGCTGTGGGACAAGGTCCGAATTGAATGGATTTATCATACCAAAACAAATGTGTCGCCTAAAGATCTGGCCATCAACCTGGCATCGGCAGGATACTACAGGTAGGTAGATCTCCCATCTTTTGCGCTTTTCAATGCTGGCTGCAGATTAGAATGTGAAGTCCCCTTAAAGCTGCACCGTTAGGTCCTAATTATCGGAAAGAGAGCCCTCCCTTCAAATGGCTGTTGACATTGTCTTGACTCAGATCAGTTTGCTTTCATATTTCTAAAATCAAACATTTTATGTCATTTTTTTTACCATAGCATTCAGAAGGGTAGTAGATTAGTGATCTGTAGTTTCACTGCATTGTGAAATGTTTCACTTGTGAACTTTGGAAAAAGTGCACTCCAGTGTGAACTGTGCAACTGAATTCAAATTACTGTGGTGTCTTCTCATGCCTCTTCTCTCATTTTATACTCTGGGTGGGCCTGTAAGCATGAAATGTAGCAGCAGTAAAATTTGTATCAGCTAGAGACAAAGTTGGACTCTTGATCCCACTAGCAACAGGATGAAATGAAGACTAGTGTTAATACATAAAATTCATTATCTTATTAATTTGTTTCAGTGGCCAGGCTGGCTTAATATCCTTGGATCATCCATAAACAATGCACAGTGTTGCATTCATGTCTGTTGGATAAAACTTACAAACCTACCAGTTTTCTCCATCATCTTATCATGAGTCTGGTCTGTGACAGACAAGTCTTCCTTCAGCGCCACTTTTCTTGCCCCAGCCCCAATTTACATCTCATTCCATCAGCGTAATTCTGAAAATTATAATTTGTGTGCTGTTCTGTCTCAGTCACACAGAGACTTGCTTTGTGTCATATTTTGTCACTGGACCATGGGCTTACCTGTGTTATTTGCATAAATTTCAAATCACTACTTGTTTATTATCATAAATTTCAAATCACTTCTTGAGAACTTGACTGTCTTAAGCGCCACATGGATGAGTTTGAGTTATTCAATGTTTGGGAGGCATGATATCATACAACCTTTTCAACATTGTTTTACGTCCTTATGGATAAAATAGTATTCACTTTGGTATGTTAAATATTTCATCTTACGAACCAGAAGTAATGGGATATCAAGACTTTAACTCCATTTTCTCTGAACAGTATTTGTGTGGCGCTCGAGACATTTTAGGTTCCCAAGGGGTAAAATGATGGAACTTATAACACTACAGAAACTTTCTGTACATGAACATTGTAAATGTCTGATATCTTCCAGATGTGCAAGTAGTCAGAGCTGCCCTGAACCGGCACACAGGGATTACCTGGTTGAAACCAAGACTCCAAAGCTGAATAATCTTCTTGACAATGCACCCGCATCATATGAAGGAGTGCTGCTTAGGTTCACCAGCCGTGGAACGTATCATTACATGTGCACCCGCAATAATAATTTCACCAACCGCAGTCAGAAAGGTGCTATAGTTGTCAAGTAGATGGTACTTGAAATTCTTTATTATTAGAATCGTATGCCACTATCTGTGTTGGGCATTGGGAGTAATATATTAAGACAAAAGGGGTTGTCTTTGTTGTACCAGTAACAATATAGAAAGACATTTTCTCTCTGTTTTTAGTTTTTCAATTTTTGCCAAGCTCCTCTGACAGCCAAAGATAAATGATAAAATCATGTGATGTAAAAATTTACTATTTGGTACAAAAACTTCAGATTCGCCCTCTTCTGAAGTGTGTATTAAAAACTTAATATGCTATCAAGAGAGGCCATTAAGTAGATCACTGTCCGCGTTTGAACTAAATGAATGAGAAATGCTAGTTAAGTGATGGTGTCATCATATCTGAGGAATGTATTGAGGAATTATAGCTGTGTGCATATATCTCCACGTTGAATGTGTTTCCTGTTGTGATATATCACTCCAATATCCGTAAGTCTAAGAAAGCCTCTTTCTATAAGCACTTTCCCGCAAGAGTTTCTAGTTTCTTGTGGGATTGAAAAGAGCGGAGCTTTGCAAAGCTATCTTTGTTAAACATTAACTAGGTTATGGAAAACAGTGGCAGCTGATGTGGTAAAGATTATCATAATCTGCTTGTTTGGATCCTGAAATGTAATATAGAATAGGTTTACCTACAAGATAAACACAATGCTCTTCACTTCACTCCATCTCCTTTAGTTTACATTCTTTTATCTTGCAATTTTGTTTTAGTCCTGAGGACACCACCTTTTTTATTCACTCAGTTATATAGTTGTTTTAAAATAGTGCCCTCTGCTTTGATCAAACAAAAGTTTTTTGCCTGCTGTGTCACAGTGACCAGAGTTATCCGTTATTTCTTACTAATAATTATTAATAGATTGTTACTAGACAATATTATTTTATATTGGAGAGTTTCAGTACATTGGCATGTCTCATTCCAGATGCTGACAATAACAGACAACGCTGGTAGTGTGACAAACTGACTTGCGTATATTTACTGTGAGGCTAAGCTGAATAATACTCAGTTTTTCTTTTCATCCTGAAACTCATCTCATTTTATGTATTCCATATGACACAAACATACCCACCAATCCAAAATCTGTGTTGTTATGATGGTGCAAATTATATGTGTTCTTTATATCTGTCCTATTTCCAATTGTTCCCGAATGTTGAGACTGAATACATGTATACCCATTAGCCTGCTGGATCAGGCTTATTAATGTCACTTATATACATTATATTGTGTGTATTTTCAATTCAAGATGAGCTTTCAAGTTCACATTCCATTCTTTTCCTATGCATAATTTTACATGAGCACTTTTGTACCATGATCTGTACATATATTTTGTGTTTTAACTCTCCATACATTCAGTATGAGTTTATTTTGTTCTGTGTTCATGATATCAACAGCAATTATGTTATATGATTAATATTTTGCAGTATTCACATCTCAAGCTCTTGGTTATTATGAATTGTTTTGTCACCAACATTTAGGCCACTTCTGACTTGATTTTTGATGAGACATCATCTCTGAAAATTTTTGCTTACGAAGCTAGAAACTTAAATTGAAAGAAATGAATTTCTACATTCATGCAGTAATTGTCTGAGTTTGTATGTTCAATATGAAGCACCGAAATGCCCATTAATTTTGTAATGTTGGTAGGTGTTCCTTGATCACAGTCAAACCAACTAGATCTTAATTGAGCTAGTAAAATATCTGAATAAGAATTTCATGAACCTGAGCAAGACTGACAAGGGCCAAAGGGTCTGGTACTTTTGCAGTTGGAACAGAGTGACTGTACATTATTTTGACCTATTTGATGGTGAACTGTCTTTCTGAATACAGGCTATATTTGGGTGCTGTGAATTCAGTATACTGAATTGTATTGCTAATTAAGAACTATTTCAGCTTTATCCATAACAAATCTTGAGTCATCTGTGGTTTCTTACATTTATCATGTCTGATTAGTGTTGTTGGATAATCAGGTTTCATGTTTAGTAGTTTTAGTTGCTTTATGTTTCCATTACAAAGGTATTTACGATTGGTTTGCTCAATGGAGCCATTGTAGTACACTTAAACATGTTGAAGACAAAATTCAGGGGATCTGCTAACTCATTTCAAAATAGACATACATATCAGATTAACTATGGAAAGGAAAAACAGGGTTGTCTTCTTCAATCTTGTTCATAGCAAAGCAGTCAGATCATGCTTCATTAAAAAAAACCATGCTGTGATTGATTAAGAATCAATAATGTGCCTTTGACTAATCTTGAGTAGAATAATATCAGAGCTAAGGATCAATTGTGCAGGGACAGATTTATTGCAAGTGAGAGAGACTGTGGTTTAACATGACAAAAATGAGGTGGTAGCGAATTCAGAAATGTTTTGTTATGGTTATATTTTTAAGATTAATGCAAGTTGCAATTCATAAAAGGCATTCAAAAATATCTAAGAAAATATTGGGATGTGCAAAACATTTTGTTACATTGTTAGTTAAGTTTTATATTGAACTGTTTGGTAATAAATATGTTGGAGTGTAGTTATATTTGAAATATTGCTTTGTTACTCTTCGCCAAAAATTTAACTCTGGAAATAAAAAAGTTGGGTAGAGAAAGGCAAGCTCTGCATTAAACATACATATCACTTATTTTGGTCCATCACTCTAGAAATTACAAGTGAGGTAGTGTAAATTTGCCTTGCATTTATTTAAATAGAGGCTATGATAAGATAACAAGTGTTATCTTTAGTTTTTTTTCAAACTTTGTTTTTCTTTCCATATTTGTGGCATACTATTTAAGGGGAAACGTAAAATGCTTGGGTGACGTCAGTAATATTCAGGTATAATGTTTCAGGACAAAAGCGTGCAACTTGGTCAAGATAAAATATAGTTACACAGTCTTGCTTGTGGAACAGCTAAGTGCACATTTCTCTAAATCCTTTGAAAAGTAAGGTACTTTCTGAGTTTCATTCATGAATTCTCAAGCTCTAGGTAAACTAGAGTGAAACACAGAATGCTATTATGCCATGCAGGTCATGGCTCACACAACATGCCATTGCATAAAGAGATTAAAATAGGGCTGGTGCTTTTGTTTGAGGAAGCTGTGATTTTGGATGAGGAAGCAATTAATTTGAGGGGAGGAATGTACTTGGATCCTGTGCTCAACTGTACGTTCCAGGATAGTTTGGTTTCTTTCTTTAGCGACCTGGTCCTTGGTTATACTTGGGATGTCCATTTATATAATTACTCTTAATCATAGTGATTAGTGGGGCTGGATTTGTATAGGTGGGTACCAAAACTCATATACATGAATTTATTGCTGTGCACACAGCCATGTTAGTTTAGCACTTTGTACTGTGTAATGCTAGAATGTTGTTGAAAGTATATATATATAACTGCAGCTCATAAAGGACCCATAGAAATTTGGAATGACTGGGAGGGGATGAGAAATACAGATAGGATCAAAGTGCACCAGAATGATTGAGATGATATCCGGCAGAGGTGGGTACATCATTCGATTTTAACCCTTGAGGTGCCGCAGTGAAACTAGTTCTTACTTTCTCTCCACTACACTGGCGCATGGGTAAAGTAACATGCTAGTGCCACCTGTGTGATGCAATGGTTGAATTTTGCAGCCCGGTGTCAGCTGACTGGCTAGCAGACAACACTCAGTATCGTTATTATCTGTAAAAATGGGTCAAGCAGCCAATAGGAGACTGGACCCAAAGCACCTTGTGCTACTAGAGTTCAGTATCTGTCACGTCACATCAAATGAATCCATTTATTATCAGGATTAAATAAATTATTCTAAATGCTGATTCCAAAAGTGTCTTAGAATTCTGAGGTCATTCTTAGAGACTGGCTATATCTGTGTCTAGGGTTTTGAAAAGCAGATTTGGGGNGGGGGGGGGGGGGGAGGAGAGGGAGTAGGGACAATCACTGAATACTAGGGACAAATCCACAAATTTGTATTCACACTGCCATTCCTGGATAATTCTGGTATTTTCAAATATTTTAATCTGGGCATGTTGGACATGATTCCTTTGATACAATATTTGCACTGCTAAACGCATGTATACATGTGATCATCTTCATGCAAAAGACCCCACAGTTACCAGACGGAGAACTGATAAATCTTGTCAAATATGTTTTCCTGATCATTATTTCAGAGAAATCATTCACTGAAAAGGAACGAGGTTTTCAGGGTCTTGAGTATTGCTTGTAACATGTTTGTTTAGCATGTGTAAATATGTGTGAGTGTGTGCAGAGTGTTTTAATTGTTTTTGTACTGCATTTTTTTTTCTTCGCTGGAAATGAAACAGATGTGCCTTGTGTGGACAATAAAGTTGTATCTTATCTGATCTTAGCCTAACGCCTGTGTTATCTCAGCCACCACCCCAAGTAAAATCTCTCATACCAGTCACAGAGGTTAAATTTACATCCTGAAGCAGCTTAAAGCTTACACTCCTGATTTCATACCATTTCCATACCCTCAACATCATCTTAGTAATCATGTCATAAATAGTATACACTATCCATCATCACTGAATAATAGAAAATGTATATTCGACATTGCAAGTGAAAGGAGGAAGAGTGAACAAAGCTGCTCCGTGATAATGTACAGTAGAGCACATATAATGTGTACACCTTGGGACCGAGTCGTGCATTTATTAACAGAAATCGGTATTAATCATATACCTGTCCATAGGGATGACAAATGGGGACCAAATATGCTGTACACAGTATCCAGTTCATGCACTAAGCATGTTCAAATTAAGTGGGCTTCACTGTATATTAAAGCTGACCAACAAACACGTGCAAACTTCTGAGATTATACAATAACATCCTCTAAAACAATTAATTACTGTTCACCAACTGTCAACTAACTGGCTTGTTTCAATAAAGATATGACTATTTCACAAGGATATAACTTGTGAAAGACAAAAACGCACTGTGGGAAATGTGAAGGGGACTGTATATTCACATCACAATGAAGTTGTTAGTCTTGACCTATACTTTGAAACATGATGCATTTGATGATCTGGATCTTGTGTTAATATCCTAATAAATAAGGTAGGTAAGTCTATTCGTGTTATTAAAACTAGATGCATTTTTTTTTGCAGTTCAGAAACATTTAAAGAAGTGGATATACGGTCATTTAATATGAAACTTCAGAAGTGTGATATGACTGCAAACCATAGTGACTGACTGACAGACAGACATATAAATAGACAATACATCATACAGTATTTAGACCACAGTAATCAAATTCTGGAACAAGGCAAGGCCAATGATGAGACAGGAAGGCCAGCTCATCCATGGGCCATCTTATCAGGATTCTACATTATGTGTTATGCCAGTCATAAACGAAAGTAATCTAAGAGGCAAAAACTGAGGTTCATTCTTTATTTGCAGCATATAAATTGTACATAAATGTACATGAAATCTATTATGTCCAAAGTAATCTGTATGCACAATGTTAAGCCGATGCACTCACAAAGAAGCAAGCTGTTAAAACTGTAGCAAGCAGCCACACTCAAACAAGCTTATTATGAAATTCATGGGACACCCCAAAATTTTTGTATTAATCATATTTTGTAATATCTCTTTGACTAAGCCAACTATAGCTTCAGGACTGGAATTGTGCTAGTTTCATAAAAAATGTGTGTTTGAAGGCATCACATAGTTTATGCACATTACAATACTACAAGAGAGCAAGTAGTGTATTCTGCCTGGAAGGACAGATATATCCTCAAATTTCAGATTACAAGTGCAGCTAATTACTTCTCTTAAGGGGAAAGTATTCTATACTTGCCTGTGAAATAACACACGCACGTTCCTATTTATTCTATGAATTATTCCATATTGCACCTCCCAAGGAACATAATTAGGTGCAAAGACAACAGATGTGACTCGCAACTACTATGACCAGGGATGCCACTCACTTTTCATCAAATTCTCTGAAGCCTTTGCAAAGAGCTAAATCATATTTGATCTCTAAATAGATCTATCTCTTAAATAATGAAGAATTTAATAAATTTATAAATTTACTGCATAATTATTCAGTACAGAAATGAAAAGCGGACTTGCCAATCCCTACTTATCAAGGATCAGGCAGCAGATTGAGGCTGTTTAAATATAACAAATTACATAGTTTGATTCTTCTGATTAGTCATTCAAACATGTTCTTGGTCAATGTCACAAACCGATTTTAAGTTTAAACACAAAGGCTAGGACAAGCTACTTCAAGATCTTGTGTCTCCAACTGCCTGGGACAGAAAACTTTCTTTGGGATGTCCCTAAAGGTTTTGCTGTTTAGAATTCTTACTTTCAACCATGATTCAGACTAGACTATCTCTGCATATTAATGTACATCAACATCTTAGAACACTTGCTTTCAATCATGATTCAGACTTGACTATCTCCGCATAATAAGGTACATCCACGTGTTTTACCAAGTTGACCAGCCTAACCCACAGGCCACACACCACCCGAGGAAGACTAGCAAGAGCGACAAGCAAACAACCAGTCCTGGTTGTCTATGCAAGGCCTACAAGACAATGTCCGCAGAGGAAAGTGTGCACTAGAAAGTGCTGCGCTGAATTTGTGTGTCTTGTATGGTTTCTGTTCTCTAAAGGAGTTTTCAAAACCAAAATAACCGCTTCCATGACAATTCGGAATTCACGGAACACGTTTACTAAGGTAGGAAATGACCTTTTATTAATTCTAATCTACCTAGCCATATGCCAGCCATGCTGAAATGCCTTTTGTGAATGTGTCTATTGTGAAAGCTGATCCATCCGTACAGTACAGTATCTGTACCAAAACTTCCGATAAAATTTTGCATCTCGGAATTTATTTTTTTCGAGAGTTGTTGCAGGTTCTCAGACGGACCTCGGATGGCATTCCCACGGAGCCGCCTATATTCTCGGATTTCTGAGAATTCTCGGAGGAGTGGCATCCCTGTATGACACATGAATAGGTTCTCCTGCAGAGCAAAACTGTTTGCAGTTTTGATATCTTAAACTGGGGGAAATATCTATAACGTAAATACATATATTTCTATACTAAAAAATATCACTAAGGCAAAATCAAAAGCATTATAGAAATAGCCATTCTTCACCTCAATAATTAAACCTTTATTGCAGGTCCTAAGAGCTTTGAATCATCCACGTAATGATTCTGAGTTAACAGATTCGATTTTTTTCAAAATGGGACCCTGATCAGCAAAATTGGGTGAAAGGCATGGTCCTGGCAGAGGTGGACACATAATTTACTTGTATGTGATTCCAGTTGTAGAAAATTATTTGAACCTAAATTCTGATTCCAAAGACACCTTGAAAGTCGGAACTTTATGGTCCAGCAGAAGTACAGACTAAAGATCTCTGTGACTTAAATTTACGCCCACAAAAACGGAATCACTGAACTGATTAATCATGGATGTTCCCAACAAAGATCTTATGATGAAAATATCAAAGTTCAAAGCAAACTATACTAAAGTCTCTTCTCGCGTGATTCTTAAACCAAAAGTGAATGGTAAAATGGTTTCCTTTAGCAAAGCTTACATCTGAGCAGGTCACAAGAATCCTAATTACTACAGCCTAATAACCCTAGCAATACAGCTAAGCAGGTAATCAGCCCGGCATCATACTGAATTACAAATCAATCAAAGACAGTTTATAAACAACATTTACAAATGAATGTAAGCAAGTGGATGAAATAGAGCTTCTACCTACTTTAAAGCACGAATAGTCAATTTGAATACAAAATCAGACTAATTTCTCGAGCTTCCAAGTTCTGCTTCTGGAAGATTAAGACCTATAATATGTATTTTATTTTCCAGCCCAAAAAATTATGTTTGTCAATGTGGACTGAAAATGGCTGTACAAATTGTATCACAAGCCCTTTCAAACAAACTTCTCTGAAGTAAGCATTTGCAGTATTATGGGATTAATGAACAACAGATCAAGAAGTATCTAAGAGACGTATTCTTGCTGATTTCTTGGCAAACTACAACTTATGACTTCCTTCGAAAGAACCACAGCTTCAGTAGTTTCTATTTGTGTGGGTAAATGGATTCTGCAACATGTATCCCAAAGTTTCAGACGCCATCATCAAACAATCTAAATGAAAGCTCTGAAGGCATTCCTGAATACCATTAACCCTAAGATGAATCAAACTGAATCCTCTCCTGAATCATCCATAGACAGCTCATGTGAATATTCAAAACATTTCAACTATGTACAGATTATAAACACATCAATACATATTGCATAACTATATGAATATTATTTCAATGATGAAAGACTGAGCATTTCCTGATAAACTTTTAGTGCAGTGATGCCACGATAACATTTAAACATTTCCTGAAATTTTCTCTATACAGACTTACATTGCTAATGTAAGACATACATTTCATGAAAATTCCAAGATGGTAAACAGAAAAAAAAAAAAAATTACCATAGATTGGAAAATACAAGGCCACAAAAAATTCGGATCTAAAACCGTTCCTGAAACTGGGCATCTTTCTGTGGTTAGATGATAAGCTCCTATTTACAAAGTGTACAATCATTTTAGGGCGGGAAAAAAATCTATTCACAGTTAGTCTAGTACTAATAACATACACATGACTTGAATAGCTAGCAAACTTCATGTAAAGAAACATACAGCTGCTTGATGGCCTAATGTTTATTTGAAATAAAAAACTTACAAAGACAAGCCCATTCTGCACTAGACATGGATCTACTATTAAGTCTAATAATCAACAGAACCAGTGACAGAAAGCTTTCCTATACTAGAATATGATTTCTAACCATGTCTAGTTCATAGTGTCAGCTTTCAACAGTTGGCCAACCTTCCCCTGTGCAAAAACATAAGATATCAACCATTAACAGATCACTGAATGTTTTATAACAGACAGGGAATTTCAATAAACTCAGTGTGTTACAGTTAACACAGCCATTTTGTGGGAGGTCACAGTCTGCAGACACATATATGTGACAACCTCTTCAAAAATTTGATGAAGTACAGGTGTGAACATGATGGCACATTCATTTCTTGATATAGCTGAAATAAACTCACTTTTGTTGACGTTGATGACTCTCAGTAAAGACAGTATCTCTCTTCACATGTTACTGAAGATATAACAGTTATGTTCAAAGTAATGGCTTCCAGCTCGGAAACGTAAGCTGTGCGTATCAGCTCAGCTGCAGAAAAATCATACTGCCTGCAATGATGTTTGATCAGTGTAGATGTTGTCTCTTATCTGTAAGAATGCACCATGAAGCCCTCAACCAACCTGTTCGGTGAATATAGTTCTTGTTTATCTTTGCAAATAAACTGCAAACATCAGCTTCTATCTGTTGCTACATCAATTCTTTAGTGGAAGATCACAGACTGTTCACTTTCTTTTCCGGATATTTTCCTGTAAACATTTTGACTTCTCCTGCAGATGACTGCAGACTCATCCAGTTGTTTCATCAAAATGATACTCTCCATGCATCAGACTGACCAAGTTATTCACTACAACAGAGAGCTTTTATTTTCAAGTTCTGATCTCTTACAGATTGTTTATGGCAGAAGTAGACATAGGTATATGGTATTCCCAGGTGTTACGATCATATTGCACATTATGAACTAGATGTAACTTCCCATCTGATTGCAGTTTGTCTCATGCAATATAATCAGAACTCCTAAAGTGTTCTTAATGCATACCTACTACCTTTGCTATATTGGTCCTTAAGACATCTAGACTTAAACATAGAAGTCTTTAGTGATAAACTTTTCCATCAATACAGACAAAATTGCCACTAAAAACAGCAAAACAGTTGAATTTTCCAGGCAGTTGAGAGCATTCTTTGCAGTGAGATGAACAGTGGCAAGAGTATCAACCAGCTCTTTGACTGTCAATCAATGAAGAAGAGCTGGACAGCTCAAAGCTTGCCAGGCTTGCCCAGGCTTCCAGAGGCACTTCCTTCACATCACAAACTCTTCCTTTTCTACTTCAAGGTCTCCCTCAACTTTTCCAAAAGTAGTCTTGATAGCTGAGCGGCACAGTCCCCAAAATTTCTTCGGTGAGAGGTTCTTCTGTGTTGCTGTGAACATCCAGCCCATGTGTGAATGGCAGCCTTTGCACTGGACAATTGTCCAGGCATACCTGCCAGATTTAAACAAAGACCTGTGAGTGTGGAATTTGTAAACAGAAACAGGAATGGTCAAAAACAGCAATAAATTACTATCATCTCCTTCACCTAAGTCGGCCTATGATAATACTTAGCAACCTATTTCTCAAAGCCATTTTCCCAATTCTCTCTTGTTCGTTCACTAATAACATTATCACACCCATTTACTTACGGTCAATCAATTTGTCTCATCAGATGTTGAGATAATCAGTCTCAGTTTCAACTCTATAGAATATATCAGACCTACCAATCTTACTACAGTCTGTGGGAGATGTTCACAAATGATTAGATTCTCCCACTCTCCCATAAAACAAGAAAAATTTCTTTATATGTGCTGTGGAGCAGCATGGCCAAATGGTTGTGGTAGTGGATTAAAGTTCTGAAGGCTGTGGATTCTAAGCCTAACCACGGTCCTGTTGTAGGTGTCTCTGGAAAGCATTTCATTCATTTTTCTCAGTCCACCTGTCTATAAAATGGACACCTGGCTATAGGCAGTGAAAGATATTGTCAGAATGCTAGTGGTCAGCACTGGTAAACAGCAGTGGCACTCCCCAGAGAATTGAGAAGGTCCTACAGTGACCTGGCCCATTGGGATAATAATAGTGTGAAGTCATATGAGCAGGCATCAGTCTGTATACGAGACCTATTACCGCATTATTATTATAATTATTACTATTATCATTGTTATTACTATATTATAAAGCAAAATGCTGCGGCATAATAATATATTTATTTTGAACAGCCAAGTGCATAATGTATGCCCATGTAAATGATTTCTACAGTACTCATTTACGCTGCATGCCAGCCAGTACATGTGATGCCAGGTACACCTACAGATTCTACCAAAAAGAGTCCAATTTGATTTTGCTGGCACTGCATTATGTTGAGACCTTACACAATGTTTTGCACATCCGGCAAATTCTGTCACTGTGGCATACGACGATATTAAGTTTATGTGCTTGTGTGTCTACAAACTACATACACCAATGTTGTCTCCCACATACATAAATCTTTAGATTGTGGCCACTTTGAAACGATCAGGCCAGCTGTGAGGACTGTTTCATAGGAAATCTAGTCTCAAAAATAGCTCTCCAGGTCTAGAAAAGTCTCAAATCTAAGTTTTCAAATTCTGCATAAACTCTATATGACCTATGACTCTTGAAATTTTGAGAATGATGACTTGCTGTCACAAAGTAGATTTATGACAGATAATATGTAGAATCTTAGATCCCTTATCAGTAAAACAAAGAATACCCCTAGGTTTTCTGATCTTCCATTCATACTACTTTGACAGGGCCAGATTAACCAAGAAACAAAGTGGATTCACGGGATAATCAAGAGGCTCAGTGTCTTTTAAGACCAGACCAGTGTCATTTTTCTGTCACAAAAAGACTGTGTGGCATCTGTAGCCACAGAACATCATACCATGTCAAATAAGTCCTGAATATTGCCTATCCAATATGAAACTGTTGTAAGTCCTAACAGTCATTTTTGGACTTGCAACAGTATTAATCCCGGGCAGTGACATGATCACACTCACCCTGGAAACCAGCTGTGCTCTGTTGATGGTCTGCCAATATGATGCAGATTTCTCACTTCTGTCACTGTAAACATTTCATGCACATAACCACCGGGGTTGACATAGGCCCCTAAAGGACCCTCTTGGCACATACTGAACACATCTCTCTTGCTGGCAATTTCTTCTTGGCATGAATCACAGCACAGGAGCACACCACTCTGAGGAGACAAATAGAGACTTGATTTTCGAATGGCACTTTCTGAGTTACATTTTCAGGTTCTGTCATATCAGACACTTGGTGGTACAATGAGAACACTTCCATATGTCATCAAAAAGGGATTAGAAAATACAATGTACAATAATTATCGATAGATCACTGAGAATTTCTTGCAATCATGGCACCCCTGAGAAGCAACAATTCCATGCAGTATGTTCACCTATTTCATAAAAGTAACAATTCAATGAATGCTGATTTAAATTTCTAAACAACTTATATGTGACACTGGAAACTCATGATAAATTTTGATATAATGACAATCATGTAAAAATGTAGCAAGCCGTATGAGGCCGGCCTCTTGCAAAGCTCCAAGTAAATGTGATGCAGAATAAGTTGTAAGGAAGGGAGAGTACTAAAGCATGCTTGTTATTCAAACCTTTTTACAGCAAGATGTGCAGCAAAGCTATGAAGGGGTTATTTGTCTGAGTTTGTATTATCTGGATAAAATTTTGAAATATCCATTTTATATCTGCTTATATCTCAACTACTGACTCCATGAATGCCTCAGAAGTGTTATTTAATAGGACAATTAAGCAAACCTTTCGAATAATACTAAGTCCAAATCTTAACCGCTGGACAACAGAGTCGAACGAGAGCAGACGCAACCTCATCTCATCGTTGACTGGGAGGTTGTGGGCAACCCAGAATGACAGGTCAACGGGGTCTGGCGGGAGGGAAGCCGGACACCAGCTGTGGAGTTCTGCTCTTGTCTGCTCTACTAACCAGTCCTGAAAGAGAGGACAAGATATCCAAGTGAATTATCATCTTCCTGAAAACCAGTTGTCTTGCGCAACCAGTCAAAAAAAACAAAGGATTAGGGCACTAAACTAGGAAAAGAGACATAAGGCTCTAAACATGACTGGGGCCATCCTATATCAAAGTTTTATTTGTTGTGGAAATCAAAAGAAGAATCATTTCTCCGCACAAAAACACTGATTTCATGAGCAAATGGTCTGTAATTATGGACAAAATTGTGTTTTTTAAGGCATATGTGATGAATTATATACTCTAAGCATTTGCAAGTTCATACACAGCTTTTTCTAAAATTCTTCTCCAGACACAGAATAATAAGGAACTAAGAATATACTCTAATGTAAAATGAGATCACTTTTGTCAGGACAGACAATCCAGATAAACCCATGTACGAAACATGCATAAAAATATCTAAGGGACATGGAAGAAATCTGGTGTCAGACAATTGGTGCTATCACAAGATCATTGACCCTAATGAAGAAAATACATCATTCAGTAATAATGTGCAATTCTGCTTTGAAACTCCAATGCTCTTAAGATGCTGTTGCGTATAATGTTTTCTGGACTGCAACCTGTGGAGAAAGGACTGTGCCACCTCTTAAATACATCAGAGCATGAAGTGAGACTTAACAATGAGATGTATGATGATGAGGCAAGAAAGTACAGGACAATCACAGGAAAGGGCGACTATGCTGAATTTGCACTGATTTCTTCTACAGCTGGAGACAGCACTGTCTAAGTTCAGATATCACTCATTTCATCATCTAATCTATACAAGATAAAGTCCGCTAAGGAGGAGAGACTTACTAAATCATACATCTTATAAACCCATGGCGGCCACCAGGTGTAGTTGGCAGAGTACAGCTTGGTGATGGGATTTTTTCGCCTTAAGTCCACCGATGTCAGGACACGTCCCTGTCTATCAACTGCTGTTTTAATCATATCAGAGTCATCTGGAGGTGGGACCATGAGTTTGCGGTGGGATGGAAGCCGAGCCCCATCCAAGGCATGTGTGAGGGACACCTCTGGAAGTATCTTCACTTTACCCATTAAATCTCTGAGGAGAAAGATTGGAAGACACCCAAATAGAGCAACTGCTCTAGACTTTAGGGGATATTAAATAAAATTTACATGGTATAGAAAGAAAAACAGTTTCAGGATGAAATTAATTTTGAAAAAAAACACAATAAACAAAAACATGATACCAAACAAAAAGAAAGAAGGAAAGAAAGATAAAAAAAAATAAAGCAAGGAAATGAAAAAAATAGTGGGGATATGAGGAAGAAAAAAAATGGAAGGAAGGAAGGAGGGAAAGCGAGGTGTAAGGAAATTCTATGAACCTAGAAACATAACACAAATATCTGTCTTACCCTGTAATTTCAGACTTGATTTCTAGGATTCTGAATCTCTGGCGACCTCTGGCCTTAACCCTAACTGTTGAAATTCCTGATGGCTCATCCATTTCATCTTTCATGGAGAAAATTTCTGCAGTGCAACCAAGACCAGAAAAATGCTGGCCTCCTTCACCATCATGACTTTTACTGTCGGAATTCAAGATTAAATATTTACATTTAAACGTTGCTCTGTCTTAAAAAACAAACATTGCTACATTTTAAATGCAATTAAGACTACAAAAACGGCAGCAATATGAGGCTATCCCCGATTTCACAAACATGAGGAAGACAAAATACTGCATCATTAGCATTTCACAACATATACATTGTATCACCAATCAGTTAAGTAAAGAACAGAATCCATTTTATCGGCATTAACTATCTTCCCACCTCTGCATCTAACCAGACAAGTCATGTTACAGTTGACTCTGTTCATGATTTGTCTGTCTGGCAGCACCATTTTCTTATAATTAACACATCTCAAGAAATACAAGGTATCTAACAATACATACTTTTAAGACAGCTGAAGAAAACAACAGCACTGTTTATTCACATCTTGTACGCCATTGTATCTTTTTCCAACATCTCATGCTTCTACAAATTTGTAACTGAATGTCTATGTTAACTTAATTTCCCCACTGGCTATAATGACTCTGTACTGGAGCTCATTCTCTGCTGCAGCTGCTCACTTGGTAAGTACCTTGTTTCTACTTTGATCAAGGAGAAAAAGAAACCAACAACAAATGTCCACTAGTGTATGCTAAGGGGATTCACCACTCTTTTATGACAAAATGTTTTACATTACTGTGATGTAAACTGTTTTCTAATTTGGTACATTATGATGGCATATGTGCTGAACAGTATTGTTTTCTCCTTTTGTGCATAGTGATTTAAAAAAAAACATTCTTTCAAAAGGCAGTTGTTACTTTGCTTCCAGATTTCATGTTTGTATCTGACATACATAAATACATGTATGTACCAAGAGTATTCAATATTTGTGTCTCAAAAATAAGTTATGTTAAATCCAGAGAAGGGCTTTCAATCAAAGTCAATAATGAGAATTAAAACTTAGAAACATAAACTGCCTCCGTACATATGTGTGAAATCTGGTGGTGAACTGCATCTAGAGATAGTGGTTTCTTAAGATTATCCCTATAAACATTGAAGTAAACATACTATTTAGAATTTTGCTGTGCAATTTTGTACTGAAGTGTGGTGCTATCTACAATGGAAAATTAGCAGTTGTCTTAAATAAGAATTCATCATTCTGATAGAAAGCTATAAACAGATGTGAGTATTCAAGACATTAATTTTTAAGACAAGAAAAATGTTGTTGACAAGGGTGAAGAAGATAATACTCATGCAAGCTATTTCTACTGCCTGAAAGTGTTTAACTGGTCTTGCTGCAGGCTGCAAAGGGAAATAATGTCTGCATGTTTGAAATTACATGCCACTCTTACCTGAGATTGATAACACCAAATGTCTTGTCTTTGTCAGCCACCCGTCGCACCATAGCCACTAACCTCTGCATGTACAACTGCAGGGGAATGACCTGACCGGGGACCAGAACGACGCTAGGTAGAAGCAACAGAGGCAAGGTCACCACTGAATTCTCCTCAAATATTGTGCGTCCCCGAACATCTTCAAGATCACTGCCAAGGTACTGTAAGATTTACACAAATTTTTTGATTATATTGATGTTCAGAAGGTCTATCAAGCACTGAATATCACATGTAATCCTGAGTTACAGCACTATCCAATCTTAAAAAAAAATCTGCCGAACTTTTAGAAGTCAGGGACACATTTTTTTTTTTCCTGAACAGTTCCCCCTCAGTGGACTGTGCCTAAAACATTAATTTCATTTATGGATTTTCATCACCCAGAGGAAGGTTTTGACAGAAGTTAGGTGTTCACTGAAAATCTTGATTAATTAATGTTATGAATCAGAAATCAAGACTTATGTGGCAGTGACATAATATATTTCTGATGGCCCTTGATAAAAATGTCAAAAGGGGTATGATGGCTGACATTGCGCAGATGAATCTGAAACTGGTCTTGCATTCTTACGTTTTTTTCCTCAGTGTCTCTCTCCAAGAAATGGATTTGCACACATATTATTCTTTAATACAAATATGTAATATTCAAACTAGCCCTATAGGCCTAACAGTACAAGATGGAAATGGAGCACATAGTAACAGAAGTGAGGAGTGAATGGATACAAACTGATGCTCACACCCAGTAGGATATAGGGGAAAGTGCTCAAGGAGACAAATGCAGAGCGAAAATGGAAGAAGGAAAGGAAGTGATGGTGTGGGAATTGAAGCTGCAACCTTTGTGTCGGCACACACTGCCTCGCGGTCAGTTCCGAATCTGGTAGCTGTCTATATACAGCCATGCTGCTACTTCTTAAGAAAAGTAGTTTAGTGGCCAGAGTCTTTCCTGAAGCCGAACAGAAGACTGGCAGTAACAGCGCTAGGCAAGAGATTCACACATGCCACTAGCTTACCTGTCCCCTTCTTCAACCAAAGATTGTTCAGCTTCAGTTGGTAAACTTGGCAAGACAAGCACATAACATTAAACATAGTGAACAAGACAGGGTCCTTTCATATTGCGGTAACATAGGTATTGTACAAGATGGAAATGGAGCACTTAGTAATAGAAGTGGGGAGTGAGCGGACACAAACAGATGTTCACACAAAGTAGGATGAAGAGAAAGGCTGAAGATCAGACTGATTTGGTCTCAGGTGATGCCATCATCATGCAGAGTAGCACCATTGGCCCAAATGGCCTGGTAAATTTTGTCATAGCATTACTCTCTTTATAAGTCGTATCAGACAGGTAGGAGCCTCTTGCAAATGTTTATCCATGATGCATTTAATGATTTATGTTCTGAGTGCTAGGTCTTCTTCTTCTTCCATCTTTGTGTCAGATATGTTATATTTCACAGGATACCAGTGAACTCTCTAAATGATGGTGTGCACCTTAGGTCTTCTGTGATCTCATGCAGCTTCAACCGAAGCCCTGTTGGTTGTATCTGGGGCAATGCTGAAATATGTTTTTTTGTATTTCAGAGATGCATTTCCACAAGTACAAGTTCCCATGTCTCCAACCAGCCTAAAGAATGCTGGTGTTCAACATACACTCCATGCTAATTTTCAATGACATCTTCATGGATAAATTTTGCACGATTAAATATGACAATGACAGTGTTTTCTCCAGATTATTTGAGTCGATGGAGATATTTCCCTCTTATAATATATTTTGAGGGGCATTTGTAAATTTTTTGGGGGATTTTAGGTTTTTTTCAAGTAATGCAAACTTTGGAGTGTAGGAAAGAAGAGGAGATCGGTATGCATTCCATGTACTTTTAGGGAAGATTTTGCAATTTAAGGGGTGAATTGGACAGTCAGGGGAAAACACTGAAGGTGTGTGAGGATGAATATACTTACAGCATGTGCTGCGGGCAGTGACTGGTCAAAATTTACAATCACTTGTTGATGAAGTGAATCCTTGTCTTTATCTGAACTTTTTCTCTTCTTATCCTTCTTTAAACGTTTTTTCCTTATCTGATCTGCAACATTGTCTGCTTCCTCCATGTGAACCTCTTCGCCATCATCATCCCTCCTTTCTTCAGCTTGCAGTTCATCTTCACTCAGATGAATTTCAATGTCATCATCATCAATGTCAGAATCTTGAACGAACAGGCAAATAAAAAAGGGCGCTTAATGAAAATGGACAGAAAAATTTGCATCACTATTACAGAAATTCTGCGTGCCGCCCCCTNAAGATAGTTTAACTCAGAATCTCTTTCTCTCTCTCCCACCCCCTCCCCCACCCCAAAACCTATTCCTAAAGCGATGTTATTGGCTTTTGTTACCCTCAGAAGCCCAGAATGAATTTCATGATTATGGTAATAAATCTTACCACAACAGTGCAGAGAGACTGGCCCACAATGCCACAACCACTTTAAGCAGAAATCTGGGCAAGAAAGTTTTGTCCAAATAAAAAAATCAGTAGGTCAGTACCCCAGCACTGGTTCACTAGGGACAACTGAAAGTTATCTTCAAACAAGTTTACTTCTTGTGGACTCCACTGTATTAGAGTGCCTGCAGCATATCTCAGAAACCTTACTGGAAATACTTCAAATAGTGCCTGTTCATTTATTGTTGCTTTATTTCACTTTTGTTTGACCATTGCTCTCAACAGCTGAACACGATCTCAAGAAATTTGGCAAGTGAAGGCGTGCTATTATCCTTCAGGTTCATAACTGTTCATCATGATGTTTTTGAATGCAATAAATGAGTATTGTAGAGTTTTCTCTAAATTTTCATGCGTACTTAATTTCACAAGTCTAAAAAGGTGCTTTGTATTGTTTTTCCTTTCAAACAAATGTGCGTTGTGTCTCACCAGATCAAACTTCTTTATAGCCAGACTACTGCTGACAAGTTATTAGATAAAATACCCGGCTGACCTGTGTGCTTTCAAGCTTCTTCCTTTTGACTTCAAGAAACTATTCATATTGGCACAGCAATGAACCTACATTTTTTATTTTGGTTGATAACTTTATGATTAAAGTCCAGTAAATAGCCCCTTAAGTAAGGCTGGGTAGATAATGATATTGATTCAGCGTAGTCAATACTGCACACGTCTGGAGTTCCACTTGTATAACCCCAAATAAGACTAAATGAAGCCTTATGTCACGGGTGCCATTTTGTTTCTATTACATANGGGGGGGGGGTCACCAGGGCTGTAACATAACTTGCACCCTTCAGGATCCACAATACACGGAGCTCCGATGGTCAGCGGACCACTTTGCTGATGTAGCAATGCCTCACTCTGATGAGATGAATCATGCCTAGATTAGAGAATCTATCTAGACTACTTTAGGGCTGCAAGAATAAAAGTGGAGATCTAGACTATCTCAATCTGAAGAGATGAATCAAGCACAGATTTAAGAATCTTCTACAACAGGGCTGCAAGTGCAAGAATATCAATAAGGGGAGATCCAGTAAAGGCAGTAGTCTATTTATTACTAGTCTATATGCTAGCAGTCTGATACTGCAAACAATTCTGCAGTGCAGTGCAAAATATGTTATTGCTAAACAAAGAGTCAAGTGAAAAGAAATTAAGAGCCCTCGGATAACTATTTTGTGTCTTCTTGCACGAATGCCGATGGGCGAGGGCCTGGGCGACGCAATGATCAGCAGAGTGACACTGACAGCACTGCACTAGCAACTCCAGTAAATTAGCATGATGGATTTCCGACGACAGTTCTCCGCCAGTCTCTTCGCTTTGACACACCGGTCTTAATCAACCTATATAAACGCTAAAACACAGGTTCCTGATTTACCTAAACTTGAACTGTCACTGCTATCTGAATCATCTCCGCCTGCACCTGGATTTATACCAAGCAAAGGCAACAGATCATCCACTGGATCAGCCATGTTTGTTTACAATCTTCAGTAACGAAGNAAAAAATGATTATTTTGACAGAATTAGCCTAGTTTTATACTTTCGAAATTAGTTACAAGCCATACTTCAACTTGTCATGTCGTTGAGCAGAGCTCTGAGTGTGTAGTGTTCGTGTTCGTCTTGTCAGACGTGCGCAATTGCTCGATTGGGAAGTCAAACGACTGCTCGATCGAGCAGTTACTTCCCAATGGAGCAGTAACTGCCCGATTGGGAGGTTTTCCTGGACCTGGTAAATTAGCATGATGGATTTCCGACGACAGTTCTCCGCCAGTCTCTTCGCTTTGACGCACCGGTCTTAATCAACCTATATAAACGCTAAAACACAGGTTCCTGATTTACCTAAACTTGAACTGTCACTGCTATCTGAATCATCTCCGCCTGCACCTGGATTTATACCAAGCAAAGGCAACAGATCATCCACTGGATCAGCCATGTTTGTTTACAATCTTCAGTAACGAAGATAGATATATTGCAACATCCGGAACATTCTCAGTCATGTGACTGACTACAACCAATGACATACATTGTCGTGTACTTTCGGAATTACGGCTCATAAAGAAAATATTAGAAACAGGAAGTTGTCGTGGTTTATTCTGCATCTTCCATCACCGGTGAAAATCTGTTAAATAAAGCTCATTTTCCAGCTTGGCAACGTCATTATAGTGACATTTCGTTGAGCAGCGAACAGGTAAATATAAATATAATAACTAATAAATCAAGACTAGGCTAGTCAAATGTTGATCACATTACTTAGCCTAGACAATCGGCGATTATGAGCAGACTTAGACATAAGACAGTAGATCTCTAGAGTCTAGACTAGACTAGATAAGTCTAGTCTAGACGTACGACTTCACTTTTACAGTCTTAGAAAATCGTAGAAAACCGCCGACTCTTGGCTCTTCACTCAGATGGATCTCATGCACCACAACTAGAGATCTAATGTTTTCCATCGGATGTTGCCATCACATAATACAGTGTCAGTGGAGCTTCTAGAGTCTACTGTTTGAAATATAATTTGACATTAGACTATTTAGACTAGACCCGATTTATATTATAAACGAGTTCTGTATTCATCGTTGACATTTATTCATTATTCTGTCACAGCATTATTCTATTCAGATAGGCTTCAAAATAATTATGCTTTTTGCAAGAGATACATTTAGATCTATATCATAGCAGTCATAGGCAGTTCGCCCCATCTCATTTGATGAGTTTTTGACTTTTGAGGAGAAGGAAAGGAAGAAAAAAACAACTGTAATTTGACATTCAAATAAAATAATGCAAGTTTTAAGCCTTTGGTGATGTTTTCTTAAACAATAACATTGTGACTCACTTTGTCAGTGTCGTCAGTGATATTTGATGGATGTATTACTATAACTATTATTAGATTATAGCGAGCACAAAAATTGCCCAGTCTGCAAATTGCCTATTTCTGAAATAGGCAGTCTGCCTGTGACTGACGATATCCAATGTATCTGTTTCATGCACTGAGGCCATCCTTACTATTCTGTACATTAGTGAACTGCTTGTTGTATTGAGGCCTTGATGTGGAAATTTACTCAAGGAAGAGGGATGCAAAGTGTTTAAACATCTGTTCAGACTTTTGCACAGTGATGACATGAAATTTGCTTTTCCTGAACTGTTACAGAAGTTTGGCAACAAGAATAAATATAACCATCTAGCTGGACGGCTGAGCCATGAATCTAGGCAACTGTGTAGTTCTCCTGGCCGCCACTTACACTGCTGTTCTCATGTATGGTGATGTCCAGGCGGCTGAAGACTATTACAAGATCCTAGGGGTGAAGCGCAATGCAACAGAAAAGGAAATCAAGAAAGCTTTCAGGAAACTAGCTTTAAAATATCATCCAGACAAGAACAAAGAGAAGGATGCTGAGGAGAAATTTCAGAAGATTGGACAAGGTATGTTAATTTATTTTTTGTTAATTCACTTATATCCAGTTTCTCTTTACACTGCGTAAGTTCACGATTCAGCCACATACTAACATTTCACACCTTAAACATCCAAACCACCCCC
>JAWQUT010000589.1:46478-70067 GCA_033807755.1 Ellobium chinense | reverse complement strand
ATATATGGTACCCAAACTCATGTAACATGGAGAAAACCCTGTTTATCAAACTTTTTTATTTTTGTATAGGAGTCTTGCATGGAAGCATAGGTCCATGCAAATGACAAAATAGAGCAATCCACATTTAATAAACATTCTCATGTAATTCACAATGGAGGTCTTATGATGAAGACTGCTTGGAACATCTCAACTGCCATAAAGTTTAGCTTAAAATCACTGTCATACTTATATTTTTGTGTAATTCTGTCACTTTGACTGGTTTACAAAGGTTTCTCTAACATACTTTGTACATACTAATAAAATCATCCCAGTGCTTCATTACACAGAGGGGTAGTCTAAGTTTGTAGATTAATCACTGTGTTTTGGTGTCTCATTTTCCTTCAGCTTATGAAGTCCTGAGTGATGCGGAAAAGAGAAAGAAGTATGACATGTATGGAGATGATGGACAGGGTGGTGCTGGAGGTGGTGGAGGCCAGGGAGGATTCCAGCATGCAGACTTCAGCCAGTTCTTTAAGCAGTTTGATGAAGCCATGAATGCTCATAAAAGAGGAGGTCATTATCAACACCAGAACAATAGGGGCTTTCATCAGTTCTCCTTTGACAGCAGCGGTGGTTTCTTCAACTTTGATGACCTTTTCCATGATATGGATGGTGATGATGAAGACATGTTTGCCTCATTTTTTGGAAGCCGATCCAACAGTCACGGATTTGATAGGCATAACATACACAACATGCATTTTGCCTTTGATGATTTTGGTGATGATCTCTTTGGGCAAGATTTTGTTGGTGGTCACAGAAAATATGACCGTGCATCTAACAATGGCAACTTTGACCATCACCGTCACCACCATCACCACCATCAGATGCACCACAACCTCCACAGGCAAAATATGCACCATTCTCATGGCATGCACCATAACATGCATAGAAATATGCATCACAACATGCATCAACAGTTTGCTCAGCAAAGTAAGTCGTGGTATTTGACCTGATTTTTAGTTTTATATCATACTGAACCCAGCTTTATTTGGATTTGTCATGTAATATTGAAAAGGTCACATATTGAAACATAATAGCAAACCCATCCTTTAGATGAAGTTGTCAGGGTATGTTAATAGTAGAATGTTGTATTAAATTTCTTAAAAGGACAAAGCTATGATGACTTTTTGAGGAGAGTGGGTGTACTCTGGAAATGTTGGTATTAATAGGCCTACAGGATTATATTGGTTGAGGTACTTAAGAACCCTTTTTCTCATTTGCTAATGGCAGTTGTTTGCAGATCTGGTAGATACGTTGATACGGCACAAATGCTGAACTGTCAATATCAGATAGTGCTTGCAATGTCAGTTTGAATGTCTACCTTTCTAAACTTGTTTGTGGCGGTATGCCAAGTAAAGCTACCTTTTTAATGTTGATTTATTTGCTTTAGCAAATATTGTACATATTGAACTCACATGGTGATGCCAGACATCAGTTGATAAGTGACAGTTGAGTTAAACCAGTGAAATGATTATTGATGTCATGCAAACTTTCTGCTATGTTGACGTTTTTTCTTTTTCACCTATATCCACAGGGCAGCAGAGGTGTCACAAAGTCCAGCAAAAAGTGGGGAACCAGTACATTGTTTATACTCAGTGTTCATAGAACTGTGAGCAAACTCAGTCTGGAGGCAGTTTTATAGAATGGTTGCAGGGTCTAAATGAATCCAGTGTTTTCTCCATACCATGTAATTGGGCAATTCTCTCCTTTAATTTCAAACACCTAACCCCCCTAAAAATACATTCCCCAATGTCCCCTTCTTTCTTGCACTTCGATGATAACATCAATTGAGAAAAACCTAAAATCCCCCCATAAATCTATGACAGTGAGGGGAATTTCTTCTCTAAGGCATATGATCTGGAGAAAATACTGTGAATCCAGAAAGGTCAGTCAGAAGTTGGCTTCAATTCATTTCACGGACTTAATGGGATGAGCCAAGATCTGGAAGTAACAATGAATATAACAATCAGTCAGGAGTTAGCCTTTAGTGGAAATTATTAAAAGCAGAGTCAAGACTGAGATTTGACAACACTAGCAAGGACTTGGCACGATGGGAAATTAACAGCGTGAACATCTGAATCTTCATTATTCAAAGATGCCACATTCTAGGAAATTTGCATGTGACCAGAAATTTTGTTCAAATTTGAATTGTGAAAAGCATCATAAGTTTGGTAATCTGGTGAAGTTTTCATAAAAGTCACCCTTTGTTTATGAAATGGCATCACTGGATAATCCGTAGAGTTTATCAGATGTTTGTAAACATACATACATTATACAGCTGGTTGTTTTTTTTTTTTTTTGTTTAAATGTCTGTGG
Organism: Ellobium chinense; assembly: GCA_033807755.1. Classification (NCBI taxonomy): domain Eukaryota; kingdom Metazoa; phylum Mollusca; class Gastropoda; order Ellobiida; family Ellobiidae; genus Ellobium; species Ellobium chinense. The sequence continues at coordinate 67,712 of JAWQUT010000589.1, read as the reverse complement.
AATGTTATAACAAGGTAAAGAAAGATCTGAATTTTTGGTATGTGTATGATATTGATTTTATAGACGCCACAGTTGCCAAACTCTTGTAGACTTGTTGTATTTAGGGCCCTGAAAAGTTAAAAAGTGCCAGTTATAATGACCATGAAGAACAGTTGGCAGTATTTATCATCTGTGTATATTTAACAAATGAAATGTGGTGAAGTTATAGGTTCTCCTTTAGTAAGACGTATACAAAGTGAATCAAATTTTGTGCTACACAATATGTCCCCAAATCGTTTCTATGCCAAATGATATACAGTAGAGCCCAGATATCTCGACGTCTCTTTACTTGACATTCTGACTAAGTCGACTTGATTTGGAATTCCCAACTTTTTCTCTACATATCATTACTAAATCGAGATTCTGTATGTCGACATTTTTTTCCACTCTTTTCTCTTAAGTCAACATGAACTGGAGTGTAGCATGACCACAAAACACTTGATGAGGATGATCAGAACACAACGCAAAGTGACACTCGTGTGGAGGGAGAGATGAGGTTGGTGCGCGCTACACACGTGTCAAAAACTATTGTGCGTGGGAATGGGTGAAAGAGCGGGGTACCCGATCCTCTCTTTTTCAGTCATGTGGTGAGAGGGATTTCTATTCTGTGCGTGTGATGCGCGAAACAAGGAGCGGCGCTAGGCCTTAAAAAACTACTGCTATCCCTTAAGTCGACTTTTTCTTCACTCGACAAAATTTCAATGGTCCCAGCAATGTCGACTTATCAGGATTCTACTGTAATTTCATCCTGCTATGCAGCTGTGATATGTAAATGTGCATCTTGAGGTTTTTTTTAAATGTGCGAGATATGTCTTGAAATCAAAATAAACTGCCACTAACACCCCTTGAGTAGTATTAATAATGAAAATCATTTCATGCCTGTTTTATATCTGTGAAAACAGCTGTGGTTTTGTTCTGTTTGGTATTAAGGACAATGTGGTTTTGTTTAATTTGGTTTTAAGAAGAGTGTTCAAAATTTTTATTTCTTATTTGTTCTCATTTGCCAGTTTATGCCTTACAATGTTAATCATCCTTACTGATTCATTATTTTTCTCATTGTAAACTTCACATTGTTACTTCTCTTTCAGGGTCATGTTTGATCTCAATACTCTTGTTCCATAATGCCATAATAATGCCATTCTTATTTGGACATCAAAAATATTGATGAGCTGCACAGCACAAACACAGAGAATACTAGTTTTGCATTGCGATCACTTGCAGGGCTGCAAAGTTGTGGTTTGTTCCATCTTGTTTGGAATAAATCTTTGGTTTGTCTACATTAGGCTGACAAGAAAAGAACAGTAAATCAAAGAATTGTCTTTCTTGAGAATCAGAAACAGTATCATAATAAAGTGGAAAATAAGAGGAACGTTTTACTTCATGGCAAAAAGACTTCCATCATTCTGATTATTTGTGGATTCTGGAGTTAATGAATTCTTTTTGCACCATCCCATAAAGTATTAGTATGTGGATCTGACAACAATTTGGATATTTATTAAGCTTTGCAAAGCACAATAAAGAGTTTGTGATAATTTGATTCCACAATACAGGCATTCATACTCTAAAACTCCTTCCAGTGCAATATCTCTCAACAAATCACAGAGTTAGGTGAATTCAGAAAATCTTGTCTGAAGTTATCAACAGTTGCTGGGTCTAGATGAATCTGGTGTTTTCTCCATCCCATGTGATTGAGCAATTCTCCCCTTCAAAGTAAAACGTTATATAAATCATGAAGCTAAGATTTTCCACCAGTATATGCTGCATTCTGCACTTCTGTTTATACCGATAACATTGTTATTGATTAATTTCACATTCACACATGTTTCATATTACTGTGGATTAGGGTTTCATTACATGTGATTTGTTGATTGTGATAAAGGCATTTTATGTACCTGCAGTGTTCCTGATCATACTTAAAAAATTAGCTGATGCCATTCTGTTTAGTTCAGAGTCTTTCACTCACAGCAAAGGAAGAAAGAAAAGTTTAAATGTTAACGAATGTAAATTTGTATATATATATAGACTGAATGAATGACATTGAATGATAAAATACCAGCTTGGGCTGGATGATGTATGTATATATGAATGAATGGGATATGAAAGCAATATAATTCTAATGTACAGTAAAACTCTGCTTACGTGTCATTTGGTTCAGCTGATCAAATGATTGGCTTGGTTGATTGTTCCAGTCCTTCACTGGCCTCATGGAATGGGAGAATTGTATCTTTTGCAGCAGTCAAAATGAGGCTTATGTTGCTAAATTGAGAAGTAAGATAGCAGGCTTGAAAGTTGATGGGGGTCATCTAAGATATAGTTTTTGGTATTTCCGATACAAAAATAGATTGTTCTACACATAAAAATTTTGGGTTCATAAGCGTAATTGTAGATAAATGTGAGTTTTTATGAGGCAGTTTATTTGGCTTTTAAGGAGAAAAATTATTCTTCAACCAAACTCTGCTCAGAAATTTTGCCATGGCATGGGGTTGACCCCTTGCCACTTCAAACGACAATATGTTAGACTGAAATAATGCTAGGTCAAAACTTTTTGCAAAGTCAAAAGCAAATCAAGCCTCATTTTGACTGGTTGTGAGCAAAATGGTGCCACAAATAAACTGATTACTTGTCCCTCCTCACAGTATAATAGTTTGAGGATAGAGTATTTAAATGTGGCATAAATTTTGTTTTTTTTTTCTAGAGAGAATGGTGTAAACAAATTTAATGATATTGTATCCTTTTGCAGAAACTTTAAAACCACAACATTATATGATGCCACAGTCTTTGTCAATCCTCTTCACAAGTTGGTTTTTGTCCTCAAGCCATGAGCTTTAATCTTGGAGATAGTAAATGTGGGCTACAAAACTGTCATATCACGTCAGTAACTAGAATAGAAGGCCAAAGTTTGCATAGGCTTAGTTGAGTTCTCTTCATGACCTCTCCCATGCATGTCTGATCAAGGTCAGAAATGTCCGAACCCCAAAGCTGGTTTCCAGTCTGAAACACGAAAAGTCTGTCGTGATGAAATTGATTCAGGCCAGATTTGCAAACAGCTTGTATGAGAAATTTTTGAATTCATAATAAGAACAGATGATAATGATATAAGGCCTGGTCGACTGCCATTAATTCTACTATTAAAACCATGTATGTCCCAGGGCAGAAGATTTATGCAGCTGTACAAATTTTACCTGTCATTTATTTTGTTTGTATTATGTTCTTTGAAGGTTGGCTGCAACAGATATAATTACAGCCTAATGACCGTATTGTGACAAAATATATATATGTAATGTCCAACTTCACGTAAGAAAACTGGTGATGTACAGAGTACAGAATTGCCAGACTGTAACTAACTAACAAGGTAAATAATTTCCCGATGTTGGAGGTGTCTATTTTTGAAATATATTGATATCATCTACAAACAGCGTTCTGTGTCTCATGTACTGTATTAGATTAGGAGTTCAGTTGTTTTGCTATTGAGGCATTTAATTTAATGTGCACAGCTTGTAATTACAACATAGATAAAATACACAAAGCATTGTATTCATTCTTTCACAATTACAGCTCAGAAGTTTTGATTTGATACAGGCATGCGATACCATTACTTAGTCTTACAGTTTGTGTTTGATTCTTTATTTCTCTATATGACTATGTTTGCAGGGGATACCAGTGCATATGTAGTGGGTAGGTCATTACTTTACATATGGTGGGGCTAGGTTAAGATGTATATATATATATTTTCTCTTCAGTTAAAAAAAAATTGCAAACCAGTACATAAATAGTGAGTAGATATTCTTTACATGTGGCTGGGGTAGGTGAAGGTGTGTATTATCTCTACAGTAAAGACATTTTTCTGCCATGGTTTCTTTTATGTGGTATCGCTATCATATCAGGTTGTAATATTGGATGTCCAAGATATGTGTAATGGGTATGTCCAAACAAGATGTGTGTAATGTGTTTGCTCTTTACTATGCTTGAAGCCATTTGTCCATTACTAATTGATGGTGCTGTTGCTCGCATGGAATATGGTGAGGAATTGCATTGTTATTTTTTTTAAAGATGATTGATGCTTAGCCACAGAGCAAATTTAGTGGCTGACATTAGAAGCGTTGCCTATTTGCCTTTTAGTTTTTCATTGTTTAAGGAAATCAAAATTGGTTGAAGAAAGCATTGAATGTTGTGATGACTATTGCAAATTACTTCTTCACTAAGCACAGCAAAGATGAGAATCTGTGACATCAGTGGGATATTCTGTTAACACCCTGACCTTCTCCTTATGCCATTTACTTTAGGTTTACTTTATGAAACTAGTAGCTCTTATGCTGGCTACTTGGCCAGAATGTGTTATAAGGTGAATTATGTATTACATTCCTCTTATTTGTACTAAGTAGCCCGTCAAGAAAACTACAACTTTGTGGAATTTATAAGAGGGAGTTACAGATCATTGCACAGGCTCAAACTTAAAGAGCTGCTATTGTCATAAATTTGCTGAAATCCCCTAACTTAAAATTTGGTATGCCATCAACGAGCACAAACCCCTGATCTGTTTTAATACAATTTGTGATGAGTTCAAAATGAAACATAAGGCTTTTTGTATCAAAGAGTGAAAGAGCAGAGGAAAGTGTAACTAATATAGGAAGTAAGTTTTTTCTGTTTCCACCACTGAAATCTAGATTTATGGCTTTGACAGGGACAGAAGCTCTGTGGATGATGAATTCACAAGCATCCGTCACCAATACTTGCTAAATTTTTTTGCTTTTTCTTTCAAGTTTTTCACATCTACTGAAGCTTCAAAGCTTTGAAAATATTTGTGCAGTAAGCATGAATGACCATTTCCTTGTACAGTATGCATACCGTGGAAGTTGGTTAAAGGGAAGAGAATAAATGATTTCAGATTGTCTTTTGGATTAAAACAAGTGTCTGATTCTGTTACAGCAGCATGGCAGAATTACGTGCAGTTACAAGGGTGCAGAGTTGTAATTCATATAGATCTTATTGCTATAATGTTTTATTGATGTTGGCACGAAAGAGAATGTGGGTTCTGTAACTCATCACTTCGAAGCAAAGAGTTATGGTGCATCAGTAGCATATCACTTATTTTTTGTCTGGAAAAGGAAGATGTGCTTTCAGTAAATGAGCAGCAACAGACTTTGCCACTGGGCACTTTTATGTGTGTCTTTTAAAGCATCAATGAGCTGCATTATTTGTATTTTTTCTTCATGGCCACTGTTGCTGAAAAGAAACACATAGGTGAGCCTACATTACCACTCCCTGTTTGAAAATACTCCCAAAAGCAGTCATAATTCAAATAGTGGCAGATTTATCTTCATCACCAGTTTAAGCACCAGGATCAAGTCATTATGGACTTTTTTTTTTTTTACAGATAAAGCAGAGTGAACTTAAAAGACTGTAAAGAAAATTAGGCAGGATGTTGGAAATCCTTTGGATAGTACTTTTAAAATATATATTAATTAGCTTCAGTTTAACCAACTTCTACAATATTGTGTAATGTGACAGCCATTGCCCTGTTTTTTAATTATCATTACATCACATGCTCAGGTATCCATTGTGGCTCAGTGGGATGTTTTCAGGGTTGTGGATACCGGTACTAATGTCATACATTTAATTAATGTTAGTTGCATAGTAATGTTGATGACTAGATGAAATACTATTGGAATGAAAGGCATATTATTTTAACTGGACAAAATAATATTGGATTCAGAAACTTGTTCATGACTGAAGATAATTGTACTATAATCAGAGACGTGTTTGTGACTGGAAAAAAATGAAAAGAAGACTGCAGTTAGTTGCATGTTTGTGATGACACAAAATAATGATGGAATCAAAGCATGAAATGATAAAGCAGAAAATATATATTGGTACATGCATCGTTGCACTTCACAGTGGTCATATCATTGAGTTACTTAGGTGAAAAAGCTTCGTACACAATCTTTTTGTATGATAGTTAAAATAACTGTAGACCATTTTGTCCTTAGAATTGACTTGCATTTGTTTCCAAGCATTAAATGCACTTCAACTGAAAAATGATTTAGAAAGTTTATTCAGAAATGCAATTATTATTTAATTCAAATTCATTTAAAACAAAACGAGTCTTGGCATCTGAGTTTACCAAAAGGATATGACGTGTAAAGTAAATGAAAATACATCTGGGAAGAGCAATTGCTCCTAAATTATTTCCCTTTAAATTGGAAGTCATAATGAGCCCACTTTGTGAGTTCTGGGAAAACACTCTTCCTTTCTGCTGAAGTGATTCCATTTCTGTCTTCATGATGAATTAATGCTCTTCCTTGTACTTAGGTTACTCATATTGTCTACAACAACAGCTTCTGAGCTTCTTTTTGAAGAGGCTGCAACTTACATAACATAAAGGCTACTCTGCAGCTATCGACTGTATTCCCTTAAGTTTTATTTAAAATGACCATACATCCCATTATTTTGATATGGATATACAGATTGCTGCCTGGAAATAATACACTGTCATAAGTTCCTATATGGCTGAAAGGATTTAGGACACTATTATTTTGCAGGCGGTGATGTAGTCTTTTAATGAAAAAAAACATCAGAACCATTCTTTAGATGTCCACATTTCACTTTCTTACATGGTGGAGAATCTAGAGTTTAAAGTGAGTTATGTGGACTTTAGTTTACAATGGAGTCTTGAGGGAGATCTGGGATCTGCTCCCCTTCATTTAGTTGCTTGAGTCTTTTTACAATGATGATTTCAAGAGCTCAAATTGTACCTAAGTGTTCCATTTTCAGTGATATGGCAGAGAAATAAAGGTCTACGAGTCCAGGTCCTCAGTTTAGGGGAGGAGAGGATGTCAAAACTTGATTGACTGAATATGGATCTACTGTTAACCGGTGAAAAAGTGATTCCAACTTATTTTGTTCAGTAAACTGTATACAGTATGTTTGCTAAGTAAATATGTGAAGCATTTTGTTGTTTATTGTTGATCATGCAAAAATGATAATTAAAAAGTCAAATGATGATCACAAAGAGTATTTTGTTTTTTCTGATGCCTTGAGATCAGTGTGAAGTAAGACAATCTAACGGTGTGAGAAGTTGCTTCCTCAATAAGGAGAATTGAATGGAAGTGGAATATATTGGGTGGCTCCAAAAAGTAACTTAATTTCTAAATAACTGCAGTGATTCAAATCTTATGAAGCTGAAATTTGGCATGTACAGTACTAGCAGATGTTTTGTCTCATAATGCAAGAAGTTTCAAGTATTTAGATGCTATGATAATGTCTCAGTTGGAAAATTAAAGACCACAGAGTTCTATTATTGGCTGGAGGGCTTACTGGGCCGTATGCCGCGTGCCGCGTAGAGCATCGCTAGTTCCAGGATTCCGGGGGCAAACCGGCTCGCTGAAGAGAGCCTTTGTTTACATGCTTTCGGCCATTGTCTTCAGTTCCTCGCATTAATTCATTGTTTTAATTTGAGTTGTTTATTGGTTTTTTTGTTTTGAGCTACTGCCCCCTCCACATGAACAAAGTTCCATGGCATAATAATATGGTCTCTAGTCCTGCCTTTTCATTTCATATTTTCTCAAGTCCACCCATTTAAGCTGTATTGGTTTCTTTTATTAAGAACACGATAAATAATTAAAATGAATAAGTAAATGTATAATCATATTATCCATAAGAAAAGTCACAACCGCATTAACAGGTTAATCTTGAATTTATTCTCAAATTTTCGTCCGTGGGGGCTTCTTCAGGAGAAAATTTGCAACTAACTAAACAGACACGGTACTGATCTAATCATATTATATAAATTAATAGAGTATATCATTGTCTCGCTAGCTTTATTAATTTGCAACCTTTTCACAACACGTGGCTCCATTGCTCCTCTTGATTTCAAAGTCTTATTCTTTTCTTTAGACCCTGGAATTATTGTTATTTAACTATGGATATGAATAATAAATCAGATGAATCTTATCTTTTTTTTACTGGTGAAAATTTTGTTAGCATTTATACACAGACTTATTAGCATTCTTATTCATCATCTGTCAACTGTCAAACAGGCTTCGTCTTTGAAGAAATAGTCTGATAATTATATGGTAGCACTTTTATCTAGTTCATTAATCTACTGTTTTAATAGTTTGATTTAATAGTAGCGGGCTCAATCCAGGCTCTAGCTACTGTATACAAGGACAGGCCAAGATCAGATGTAGTGCCAGAAATGAATGAATGATCAGTTGATCTAATGGTCATGTGTTTCTTAATTTTATTGTCATTGTCTATCCAGTAATGTCACTGAGTAACTGATAAAACAGTTACCTCAGTCCAGGTCCTTAGCCATGTGATGAGTTATAATGTAGCAATGACCTGGACCTGATGTCATCTAAAGGTAAGAATCCTTGATAAATTGCTAACAAAGCTCTTTATTTTTTTTTTGTATGCGTAATGTTTATTTTGCTCTCTTCCCTGATGCTAACGTTCTCAATGTTACATTTATTTATTTATTTTATTTATCCGTTTTTATCAATTTATTTTTATTTTATTTTATTTTATTAATTCATTTATTTATTTAATTTCATATAATAATTTATTTTGACCCCCCCNCCCCTCCTTTTTTTGTTTTTCATCACACACACAGTCCTCCCATTACGGTAACCCCCGTTAATATCCCCACGGTCCAGTGTATCATAACATTAACCCAATAGAAACGCGAGTGAGAGAAGCGGACTGCCCCCAAGTGTCCGCCATATTATTGTTGCTTTCCACCTTAAATGCCCGACTCATGAGCCACAAACCTCAGTTTTGACAGTTATCGAGAGCTGTTAACAACCACACAGCAACGCTTGTCTTCTTCAGACCCAGGAAAAAGAAGAAGAGCAGCAACAACAACAACAACATAAATTGTTGTTGACATTCACAACGCATGCTCAGGAAGTCACAGTCGCACGTAGAGGCCCATATGCCATTGGGTATTCTCCCTTGTCTATTTCCAGGTACAGATCTTTGGCACCTATTGTTTTTTTTCTTCTTTTGGCCCTATTAACATTTTGTGTTACTCTACATATACCACAGTGATTTCGGGAAATTTCTTCCATGGAGGTTAAAGTACTGTACTTCTTTTGTCCGGTCTTTTAAGGGGAAGAAAAAAAAAAGGGGGGGGGGGGNGGGTTGTGGCCGACAATTTTTCACGAATGTCTTTCGAAAAAGGTCACCTCGAATTCTGATTTGGTCCCCGATTTTTCATTTGGCTGGTTTTTGACCGCGTGCGAATACATAGGTCTACTCTTATTTTTTTATCTAGAAGGCTCAAATTGTACCTGAAACTTCTAAATTGGATGCTTTATTTAGATCACAGGTCATTTTATGTATTTCTACACCCTAACACTGGCTGGCAGTGCCCCAGAAAAGGGGGATTTTATATATTAGCGGATTAATTGGCTTGTACTTGTACACAATGAGTGATTTGCTCCCCTAATAGGTGTCAGAAACCTACAGCCCATGTATCTGTAGCCTATTCAAAAAGTGAAAGTGGGGCAGCCGTGTTTGATAAAATTCCTTAGGCCCACGATTACTTAATTGTATCGGTGAATCTTAAGTAGACCGACTGTGTTACACATATCTCTGTGATGGAAATAGAGGAATCAAGTATATAAATAAGTGTTAATGAGGGTAAGTTTCGTTATTTAGACCACAAACTTAGATCTATTGCTGTAAATGATATGTTTTTGAAGTTTAATTGAATGATCTTTGTACTGGTAGACTAGGAGTTTGTAAATTCATTAGCCAGCTGTTCACTAGTGCCGATGTCGCCGGTCAGTAATCACTCAGATGAGCAGTTAATCTGGGAATTTTTTCAGTCACGTGATCAAAACTCGTTACGCTTTTCACTTTTCTTGCGGGTTGTTCATTATCACTATTAAAACTTGAATGTTAATCCACAACCAATGTAGCACTCAGCATATTCTTCGGCAATTTACCAAGCATTAAAGTGACGGCATATATACGAGTTGCCTGGCTCTTGTCCTTAATACTAATAGTTTCTCAATGCCCCTACTAGTCTTCGTCTTTCCATTCTTATTATCACTAAACTTCTCCTGCCATTTCTGTCACAAGTAAGTCTGCGTCGTTGGTACGGTTGTCCCAGTCATTGTTATTATCGTTACAAGGCCACACTGGGTCAAGTAAGACTGCGTAAGTAATTTTTTTTTTNTTTTTTTTTTTTGGGGGGGGGGGCAGTCTGTCTATACATAGACTCACTGGGCCCATGGAACGCACGGGATAACTGGAGGGTGAGCGAGTAGTAGGGAGACTGTATAATATACGAGCAAGGCGAGGATAGAGTCGCTAGCTTCTTAGAAGTTGACGTTGCCAGCTCCTTAGAAGTTGACGTTGCCACTTCACAGGCTGTGTGGATAAGTGCAAGTGTAGCACCGTGGTGACTGATTACTTGGTTGTGAAGTTTATCAGGCTTCTTATTGAAGTCATAAATGGTACTATAGGTGTTGTAAATGTGCTTATGAGCAAGTAGAAAGTTAGTGAGCAGTTCACCGAACGCATAGAATGAAATACTGATGTGAGCTAAGAGCAGTAAAAGTGCATAGATAATAAGTACAGAGTGTAATGTGATATCTTGTAACAATATGTATAAAAGTCAGGAACAAAGTGTTAACTGTGTTGTGAAAGCAGTAGAGAGCACACGAAATTAGCTTATTATTGGTGTTGATATAAAGTCAGGTTGGGGGCACTACAGTGGCTTGATAAATGCATGGAAGCGAAGAAATCTCTATTTCAATATGTATTAATTATATTTGTCAGGATAAATGATATACTGTGGTTCTATCAATAAAGGGTCGTCTGCTGAGGAGCTCCGTGTTGTCCATGGTGTTGTCAGAACACGTGACCCGGCCTGTAATCCGTTCTGTGTCAGCCTGTACTCTATCTCCAAGCTGTCTGAGACTCTTCCGAGAATTCTCGGAAATCAGAGAATATCGGCGGCTCCGAGAACGCCATCCGAGGTCCGTCCGAGAACCCGTGACGACTCTCGGATAAAGTAAATTCCCAAGATCCGAAATTTTATCGGAAGTTTCGGTACGGCCGCCGTACAGATAGATCAGCACTGACGCAGACATTTGAGTACCGCTGGCGTATGGCTAAATAGATTAGAATAGGTCTCTTCCGGTCTTAGTGAACGCGGTTGCTGAATTCCGAACTGTCGTGGAAGCGGTTATTTTGGTTTTAAAAACTCATTTGAAAAAACGAAAACCATACGAAATACACAAATTCGGCGTTACGCTTTGCAATGCACGCTCTCTTCTGCGGAAATTGCCTTGTAGGTCTAGATTCGGCGGCACTAGAACTGGCTAATCGTTCGTCGCTCTTGCTCGTCTTCCTCGGGCAGTGTGTGGGTTAGGCTGGTGACTTTGCAAAACACGTAGATCTGCGTTGATTTGCAGAGATAGTCTGAATCATGATTGAAAACAAAGATCTAAGCAGCAAAACCTTTCAAGGACATCCTAGTTGTACATGTATCAAGGGACGTTCCAAAATGAAGCTTTCTTTTACCAAATCACAACCCTGGTACTTGGAGAAACAAGCTATTAAAGCAGCCTGTCCTAGCCTTTGTGTTTAGAATCGATATCTGACATTTAAAAAGAACATGTCTGAATGACTAGTCAGAAGAATCAAACTATGTGATGAGTTTTATTCAAACAGCCTTATCTGCTGTCTGATCTATTATAATTAGAGGCTGGCAAGTCTGCTTTCGATTTCTTTACTCTATAATTTTGTAATAAATTTATGCATCTTCACTGTTTTAAAGAGATAGCTTCATTTCTTTATTGATTAAGCTTCATTTAGAGATCAAACAAGATTTGGCTCTTTGAAAGTAGAAGTTTCAGACTAAAGACCTGATTTCCCGCAAAGCCGCAAAAGTTTCAGAGAATTTTATGAAAAGGTTAGTGGCCTCCCTATGTCTGAGCATGTGACGTGTTGGTAATCATGATTGGACCTGTTAACACTCAGTGAACGGGCGCTTACTCGCCAGGAGAACCCCCAACATCTACGCAGTGATACAGGGCCGCCCTAAAGGCACCCGAAGCTATCCAAAGCCCGGTGGACTCCTGATAATTAATAGTCCAGGTGCAACCTCATCACTGTAGCGCACTATTATCTGCTTGATATCTGAATGTACGTGAATTTACTGTTCCATTTGCAGGTAGTTTGACCCTCTCATACATTGTCAGTAGGGAAGGGGAAGGCTTTCGGACGTCAGGAGTATTGTGAGAATGGTGTTACAGATATACTTGGATGATCGTTGTAAGGATTGCTATGTATTAAGTTAACACCCTTATGGAATTCTAGATCTGTTTCCCTGTTGGATCTGCCGTGAGAGGTAGAGTCCGGATCTTAACGTTTATGATTACCAAATGTATGATGTACCTTGTGTTCTTTCAGAAATATATTGTGGCCTGTCGGGCTTGTTTATTAATTAAATTTATGAAATTATTGGACGATAGCATTCTGTTTTTTTGTTTTTTTTTTATTGGCCTCTTGTTCCATTGTCTGTTTGTTGTAGTAACCCTGAGTATATATACCTCAAGTTATAACAATTATCATATTTGTACCTCGCGAATGTTTCAGGACCAACTGCAACAAGACCGACTGTTTACTCCAGAAGGCTAACTGCGTATAACAATGCATCTTGGCAAATGCTTCGTTCTTCTGGGAGCCATCTACGCTGTCATGTATGGCGGTGTTCAGGCTGCTGAAGACTACTGCAGAATCTTGGGATTGAAAAGCTATACAACAGAAAAAGAAGTCAAGAAGGCGTTCAGGAAGCTAGTTCTGAAATACCATCCAGACAAATACAAAGGAAATGACGCGGTGGAGAAATTTCAAAAGATTAGAGAAGGTATTAAGCTAGACGTTTCAGCCACTATTAGCCACAGAAGTACAGCGTCAACAATTTGCACTCATATACCACAACCTGTAACTCATTATTAGCTGAACATTCCAATATAATATTAGTATTAGCTAGATACTCTCATTGCTATACGGGTATGCAAACACTTCACAAAGGAAAATCACATTTGGAAAAAAGCTGACCAAAAAATTAAAGATTATTAGCATCCCTGTAAAGAGAGAATGATATAGGACGTATCGATAATGGACAAAATTCACTGATTCATGTCAGGACCATAGGCCATAATTTCTTGCATTTGTTCATGGACAGTTTTTCGTGGACGATTTAATTTTAATGTTGTAGAAGTGGGTTGTTTTTTTTTTCCCCGCCAGGAGCTAATTTTCGCCAGCTGAGTTTGACTCGCGAAAATTACTTCCGGCAAAAAAAATTATAAATTCAAATTTTTGCCAAAAGGCTTACTTAAAACTACAAGACTAAGCGTATCAAATTAGGGGCGAAACAAACAAAAAAGGTTAATTCTAATTGCTACCATTATGTGAACATTGTCGGTCATAGTATGTTTCTCTAACTACACCAAGCAGCTTTGCCAATTTAGCGATTTGAAGGCCAAGATAAGCCAAACATGAAGCACGTAATAATCTTAGTTTTCCATTCGAGATTCTGTAAGGGAACTTTGACGGCTGACAAAGACACCAAGAGCGCACGAGGTTAGCAATCTTACAATTTAAACCTTCTATTCGTCAAGAGCTCTGCAATGTTCAAATGTTTGCTGCACCGTCCAGAGTACTATAGCCTCTTATCGCCGAAAGAAAAGGAAAAAGTGCACGGATAGTCTTGCATAAGAAGAAGAAAAAGCAGTGTCAAAATAGAGGGTACGCAAATTTTCTGTCCGGTTATTGGCTGTTATTGGTTATTAAAGTTTCTCTCTTTACATTGCCTTTGGATGCAATATATTGTACATAATAAATGAGAGTACTGAGTCTTTCAGACAGTCTTTTGGCTTTCACACTGTCAGTAAGGAAAACTATTCAATTTTGTCAAAGTCATGTTGTCAATGCATGTAAATGGCTTATACGTGGATTATAGTACGAAGATGATGTTTGAACACTAGAAATCATTTAAGATTAATTAAATTGTATTGGACAAGTACGATAATATTGGTAATTTCAGATTCACATACTGCATAGACGCTCTGTGCTTCTCTAAAACTTTTCGAGAAAAGTGATGTAAAAACTAGGCAACTCCCCTCATTCCTGCCGTGCTCGCCGAAAGTGAATTTACTTATCTGTGATGCAAACTTTTTGTGAACACCAGAGAGCTCTAACTAATTACAAAAAAACAGTCTGCACTTGCAATAGTTTTGTTAGATCTAGAAGTCTATGTGTTATCCTGTTTTGATGTATTCAACAGCTTATGAATACCTGATGAAAAAAAAGACGTGTGGTTCGTATGGATGGTACGGTGAAAGCCATGAGGACTTCAGGCAGAATTCCAAGAAGAACGCTTACTCCAACAACTTTGATGAAAGAACGAGTCGAAACCAGCACCAGAAAAGCGACTCGGACACTGCTACTCTACTGTTTTATATTATCTATAATATCGTGCTCCCCATTCTTAAATTAATTTATTACTGTATCTTGTACATGACCACTGACATTGTGTTGCCAGTATTTTGGGCTCTGTATTTCTGCGTATCCTACTTTGTCACTGACATCCTGGTCCCATATTTCCCGGTTGTGTCTTCCTATGTGTGTTTCATAGTCACAGATCTCTTGCTGCTCGTTTTGCAGGTTTTTATTGCCAGTGTGAGCTTCATTATAACTGACATCTTAGTCCCTGTTTTCCGGACTGTATATATTTATATGCCGTATGTTTTCACTGACATCATATTCCCTGTCTTTCAGAATATGTATTTCAGTGTTTCTCACATTGTCACTGATTTCGTATATGCCTCTTATATTGTCACTGATCACATATGTCCTTTATATTGTCACTGACATCATATTCCCAATTTTGCCGATTCTTTCTTTCTTTTTGCGTTAATTTATCACTGACGATCTCCATTCACAAAACTCTGATATTTTCAAACTGTATGTTCGCCATGCAGTATTTACTTGGACCCGAAGTTTAGCAAATCGAAAGCAATGTCATTCACCTGCCTAAGAGAAAGATCTGAAAAATTTGGTTAACTCCTATTTTTATTTAGTTCACGGAAACAAATGGACTTTAATGCATCAATCAATCAATCTTTACATTATCAGATGTGTCGAGAACGTGATCAAGCAACTTGGACTAGACTAGTAGGTTGTGCATTTTCAGCTCATGAAGTTAAATTTAAGATCGTTATGAGATGCACGTTGGGATTACTGCGCAGTGCTGTAAATACATTTGCAAGGGAAAAAAAAAACAAACAACGCAGACAAGAAAGACTTACTGACTCACAGAAATTGAATGTGTTTCAACTGTTCTTTAGAAACCTTCAGATTCAAATTCAACACAAAACAACACATTTCATGTAAATACAAATATCTCAGAAAACAGAAAAATGGATCACTCGTTTTGGGAACTAGAGACCCTTCTTGCATTAAAAAAATAAATATAAAATGAAGTGCAGGCGTTTACTTTGTTATTAGAGTTGGTTTTAATAAATACATTTACCTGCAGATACCATATTCAAAATCTTTTAAATTTGATGTGATTCTCCTGTCGGATTTTGTCCAGAATCTTGAATTAGGGTTTTCATAAAATCCATGATAACAATAAAGACACTAAACAATATCTTGATAATTTTGGACCAGAACAGAGTTGACAGTGAAAGGGCTAACAATTACATCCCGTCATTACTTTTGAATGGGTTGTTTTAAACAATAAATGCATTAAGAATCCTAATGAGCAGAACAATAAATCATCATTATCATGCCATTATTGTTTACAATAAACTTCTGTCGTGTATACCGAAGTGCCTCACGCCTGCAGTATGCAATTTAGTGTGACTGTTTACTGGATTTTGTAATTGTAAGGCAAGCTTTAGAAAGGTGGTATGCCACCGGAATAGACCAACCTTCCTATCTGGATCTGTTTAGGTGGTATATCACTTGAATCCCTTTCCTGGATCTAGGTGATATATTTTTTATGTTTGTTTCCTATTTCCTTTTTGGGTAAATGTGAATTTCAGTGTGTTAATGAAACACCTCCCTTTCTCATTTGTAATGGAAGGACGGATGTATATCGGTACTACCTGATCTATTCCGTATAGCAGTAATGTCATAAAGTGGATGTTCTCATGCTCACCTACTTTCCAGACTGTTCCGTTTACTTCACAATACAGTGGAATCAGTCCAAAGTGAATTCGCTGAAGCAGAGAACTCTGATCAATGGGATTACCATACTGAATACAACGCATCCTTGTCCAGCACTATTCACACTTCATACGAAAGCATCTGAAGTGTGACCAAATCAATGCCGCCGACAGAAAGCGCGCAAGATGTTTGTACCAAAACAGCGCATTGTTATCCTGCAGCCAATCGGGACAAGATTTCCATCTGAAATTCTTATTTACCAGATCTTTTAAATTACTGGCTGGATAGTAAACAAGGTCTGGACCGTGTTTGTTTACTTCTGTTGCAATTTACTGACGATAAAGATGAGTTCGAATGTATGTAAGAACTTATCTATATTTGGTACACACTTTCTAATCAGTACAGCACTGTTATGGGGCGTTTTTGCGTTATTGTATAGTCTAACTGTGCGCTGTTACCATATATAGAGCCATCCATATTGATCAACACAAAAGTGATGACAACTGCGGCCAACCAGGAAATTTTAAAAGCCATATAGGCCAGTCGCCGGGGTTCTCATGGCAGAGGACGATCAAATGGATTACTTTACTGAACACGGCGGTGTCTAAACTTCTTAGTGAGAATCTTCATCACAGTTTATCAAAATATAAGTTCCTGGGCGCGGCTAACACAGGGCATATTAGATGCCACAATGACCAACTGCAGCGGTCCCCTTTGCAGCAGACAAATGAAAGGGATGGCTATGTTAAACACGATGCACTGGCGTCCAGCATTGTTTACACTTAGCAAGGAAGCTTCTAGATGAAAGGTAATGACAACTAGTCTTCCTGGTTGCGACCAGCTACCCAGGAAAACATTTTAGAAACCTTGTAAGGTACTGGATTTCTTTTTGGAAAAGGCGGCTGCTGGTAAGCCAAGTGTTTTTTTTTTTCTTGCTTTCGGAACAAGAACAGCAATCTAGGGAGATAGAATAGGTCCCATCACAAAAAAATACAGTATATAGTGGAACCTCGATATCAAATACTTATTTATTAAGTAATATTATTATTAAATATGAAGTTCACATACACGGATTCATTATTCTTTCACCATTTTATTATTCAGGTGGACCGCGTTCTAAATACGTGATTGAACTACTGCATTTATCTTCAAACATTCAGAAACTACTCACAGTGTAAAGACCCAAACATGAAATAACATACACGAATTCAGTATGAGTACGCATAAACGTTAAAGACAACAATGGGGTGTTTCTTCTGTGAATGTTTCGCTTTTGAATTTAATAGAGTTCTTCTGAGTTTTAGACGCCCTCCTTTCACTAACTCCCCCCCCCCCCNAAAATGGTACAACAATCTGTTGTAACAGACCTTCAAATGAGGTCCACTCATAGAGTAAAAATCTAATACTGGTTAAACGATCGATGTCAATAGGTTACTGATATCTGAATATTGTATTCAGCGCAGCGCTGGCCTATAATACTAAAATAATATAAACTTTGAGGAATATCTTTCTTTTTTTTTTAACCCGCGGTGGATTTGAATGTGTCATTTATAAGACAGAGGCAGGATAAAACAACACTCCAAATGTGCACAGAAGGAAGAAACACAATAGTGCTACAAAAATTCAGGGAGTGCGCTGTTAAAATACTTCAAACTGTCAACAATGTTCATGAAACCATGTCCTATAGACATTTAAGAATTCTCTGAGACTGCTGAATATTATTGTTGCTTTCCACCTCGCCATCTCTTGATCCCTGCAACACTATATTATTATGGGACCTCATTAGTAAGGCCCCTCCCCTAGTGGTACTTCTTTGTCTTTCGGCCTGTTAGTATGGGCTCCATTTAGCCCCTCTCTCTTTCCCTTATCTCTTTCTCTCTCCCTCTCTCTCTCTTTCTCCCTCTCCTTGACATTATGACCTACTATGCTGATTTTCCAACTGAGACTGGATACAAACGTCACATTCACTTGTATCGAAGGGACTGATTTCTCTTCTTTGATTTTGTGAGTCACTACGTCTATTCAGACGATTTCTGAGCTTCTTTTTGAAGAGGCTGCAACCTACATAACATAAAGGCTACTCTGCAGCTATCGACTGTATTCCCTTAAGTTTTATTTAAAATGACCATACATCCCATTATTTTGATATGGATATACAGATTGCTGCCTGGAAATAATACACTGTTATAAGTTCCTATATGGCTGAAAGGATTTAGGACAGTATTATTTTGCAGGCGGTGATGTAGTCTTTTAATGAAAAAAAACATCAGAACCATTCTTTAGATGTCCACATTTCACATTCTTACATGGTGGAGAATCTAGAGTTTAAAGTGAGTTATGTGGACTTTAGTTTACAATGGAGTCTTGAGGGAGATCTGGGATCTGCTCTCCTTCATTTAGATGCTTGAGTCTTTTTACAATGATGGTTTCGAGAGCTCAAATTGTACCTAAGTGTTCCATTTTCAGTGATATGGCAGAGAAATAAAGGTCTACGAGTCCAGGTCCTCAGTTTAGGGGAGAGGAGAGGATGTTAAAACTTGATTGACTGAGTATGGATCTACTGTTAACCAGTGAAAAAGTGATTCCAACTTATTTTGTTCAGTAAACTGTATACAGTATGTTTGCTAAGTAAATATGTGAAGCATTTTGTTGTTTATTGTTGATCATGCAAAAATGATAATTAAAAAGTCAAATAATGATCACAAAGAGTATTTTGTTTTTTCTGATGCCTTGAGATCAGTGTGAAGTAAGACAATCTAGCAGTGTGAGAAGTTGCTACCTCAATAAGGAGAGTTGAATGAAAGTGGAATATATTGGGTGGCTCCAAAAAGTAACTTAATTTCTAAATAACTGCAGTGATTCAAATCTTATGGAGCTGAAATTTGGCATGTACAGTACTAGCAGATGTTTTGTCTCAAAATGCAAGAAGTTTCAAGTATTTAGATGCTATGATAATGTCTCAGTTGGAAATTTAAAGACCACAGAGTTCTGTTATTGGCTAGAGGGCTTACTGGGCCGTATGCAGCGTGCCATGTAGAGCATCGCTAGTTCCAGGATTCCGGGGGCAAACAGCTCGCTGAGGAGAGCCTTTGTTTACATGCTTTCGGCCATTGTCTTCAGTTCCTCGCATTAATACGTTGTTTTAATTTGAGATGTTTATTGTTTTTCTGTTTTGAGTTACTGCCCCCTCCACTTGAACGAAATTCCATGGCATAACATGGTCTCTAGTCCTGCCTTTTCATTTCATATTTTCTCAAGTCCACCCATTTAAACTGTGTTGGTTCTTTTTATTAAGAACATGATAAATAATTAAAATGAATAAATAAATGTAATATTATATAAATTAATAGAGTATATCGTCACCGTCTCCTAACACTGTCGTAACTGATTTTTGATAGATTTGCATTTACGACAGTATTAGGGGACGGTGACGATATCATTGTCTCACTAGCTTTATTAATTTGCAACCTTTTCACAACCTGTGGCTCCATTGCTCATCTTGATTTCAAAGTCTTATTCTTTTCCTTAGACCCTGAAATTATTGTTATTTAACTATGGATATGAATAATAAATAGTATGAATCTTATCTTTTTTTCACTGGTGAAAATTTTGTTGGCATTTGTACACAGATTTATTAGCATTCTTATTCATCATCTGTCAACTGTCAAACAGGCTTCGCCTTTGAAGAAATAGTTTGATAATCATATGGTAGCACTTTTATCTAGTTCATTAATCTACTGTTTTAATATGTAGTTTGTTTTAATAGTAGCGGACTCAATCCAGGCTCTAGCTACTGTTTACAAGGACAGGCCAAGATCAGATGTACTGCTAGAAATTCGACATTGTCTGTCAGTAATGTCACTGAGTAACTGATGAAACTGCTACTTCAATCCAGGTCCTTAGCCATGTGATGAGTTATAATGTAGCAATGACCTGGACCTGATGTCATCTAAAGGTAAGAATCCTTGATAAATGGCTAAAAAAACTCTTTATTTTTTTGTATGGGTAATGTTAATTTTGCTCTTCCCTCATGCTAACTTTCTATGTCACATTTATTTATTTATTTTATTTATCCGTTTTTATTACTTTATTTTATTTTATTAATTCATTTATTTATTTTGTTTGTTTACTTCTGTTGCAATTTACTGACGATAAAGATGAGTTCGAATGTATGTAAGAACTTATCTATATTTGGTACACACTTTCTAATCAGTACAGCACTGTTATGGGGCGTTTTTGCGTTATTGTATAGTCTAACTGTGCGCTGTTACCATATATAGAGCCATCCATATTGATCAACACAAAAGTGATGACAACTGCGGCCAACCAGGAAATTTTAAAAGCCATATAGGCCAGTCGCCGGGGTTCTCATGGCAGAGGACGATCAAATGGATTACTTTACTGAACACGGCGGTGTCTAAACTTCTTAGTGAGAATCTTCATCACAGTTTATCAAAATATAAGTTCCTGGGCGCGGCTAACACAGGGCATATTAGATGCCACAATGACCAACTGCAGCGGTCCCCTTTGCAGCAGACAAATGAAAGGGATGGCTATGTTAAACACGATGCACTGGCGTCCAGGATTGTTTACACTTAGCAAGGAAGCTTCTAGATGAAAGGTAATGACAACTAGTCTTCCTGGTTGCGACCAGCTACCCAGGAAAACATTTTAGAAACCTTGTAAGGTACTGGATTTCTTTTTGGAAAAGGCGGCCGCTGGTAAGCCAAGTGTTTTTTTTTTTCTTGCTTTCGGAACAAGAACAGCAATCTAGGGAGATAGAATAGGTCCCATCACAAAAAAATACAGTATATAGTGGAACCTCGATATCAAATACTTATTTATTAAGTAATATTATTATTAAATATGAAGTTCACATACACGGATTCATTATTCTTTCACCATTTTATTATTCAGGTGGACCGCGTTCTAAATACGTGATTGAACTACTGCATCTATCTTCAAACATTCAGAAACTACTCACAGTGTAAAGACCCAAAC
>JAWQUT010000589.1:23681-38626 GCA_033807755.1 Ellobium chinense | reverse complement strand
AAAGTTTGAACAAAATGAAACGGAACTTTGAATATTATTATATAAAATTTAATTTGTGGAGCACGATCTAATACATCGACATGGACCATGTACAACAGGGATGTTGTAGCAATAGGGTTCTATCACATTTTAAGAGAATACGAACAGTTTAAAGTGACACAAGTGTTAGTTCCCTTTCTGGCAGTGACGTGGGGAGGATTGTTAGTTTTTTGTTACATAGATGTGTCTGATGTAATGGGGGGATGTTGTGGAAATTGTTTGTAACTCTTAATATTAGATGGGGAGAGGAGTGAGAGAGAGAGAGAAAGAGAGAGAGAGAGAGAGAGAGAGAGAGAGAGAGAGAGAGAGAGAGAATGTTAGTGGGAGAAAAAGAGAAAGAGAGAGAGATGTCAATGATTGAATGTAAATAACACTTATGTATATTTTTTTGTGTGCCCCTTTTCATTCGTTCTTTTGGATTGATTTGACATCATATTGTATATGAATGGCTTTCGCCTAAATAAATAAACCTGAAACTTGAAACTTGTTTGAGCTGAATAAAGATGTTGATGAATGACATCGTGTCCTCTGTTCATGTGGGAACTTCTTTCTGTGTTTCTCACAATGTCTCTATTGTGCTCCCCGTCCTTCTGGTTATGTTTTTGTATGTGCCTTTCATTCTCTAGATATTGCACTATTGTGTGAGTTAAACTAGTCTAGAAGTTTTTGTTTTCTCTATGATGATCTAATTTTCACATAAAGTCGGAAAGGGCCTTTCGCAAAGATCTAATTCTCGCGAGCCTCAATTGGTGATTTTTTTTTTTCAAATGTGTATGAGTATCTCATATGTACATCAGAATAGAAGTCTACCGGAGTGACGTTCCACGACGGCTAGTCTTGGAGCTTCGCTAGTTCATACTGATGAGAATAAAATGCATGCTGATGAAAATAATCTATATTAATAAAACGCTTCAGCCAAATTTGTGTCACAGATTTCTTGAGAACAACGTAACGTAAAAACATGCGGTTTTCACCTAAATTTATAGAAAAATACACAAAAAGGTAACTATACACATCAGTCCTCTTTATATCTTTTACCCTTTAAAAAAGAAAGAATGTGTATTGCAACGAAATACAATCTCCGATAGATCTTTTTTAATCCGCCCGATTCGCCAATCGTCTAACTTTTTCACGGAGTCTAATGCATTCGTTTATGATGCCTTTCGGTGCGCTAGGTATTCTTTCGCCGCTGGTGCGTTGCCTGCCTGCCGATCGATAATGTCCAAAATAATGAAGGGTAGTTTTAAAAATAACTGATTTATGTCTCCCTTGAAGGTAACAGTCCCCACTGCGGTAACATTATTTACATGTGGTAGTCTATGCCTTTTGCCAAAAAAAACAAACAAAAAAAAATTGAGGGGAACTTTTTTTGTGCAGAAGTATTTTTCCTGAATCAATCTCTCAAAATTCGCTACAATTAGATCCTCACGAAAAACACAAAGCCCCCAAACGTTTACGGTTTATTGTAAGTATGCTTGACAACGTCGTCCGTACTGAATTTCTTGCTCTCGTGGTTGTCTATGCATTCCTAGTGTAACTTCTTAACAGATCATTCTTAATCAGTCAGTTCCGATAAAGGTCACTTCCGGAGAGAAAATATGCATCATCTATTAAAAGCCATTGTAACAGACCATTTCAATAGAAAGTGAAAGGTATAGTTGTTGAAGTTGTAGCCTTTTGATGCCCGGATGACCATGTATGCACAATAAAGGAGAGTGGGTTATTATATAATAAATATATGGTTACTGTTTTATTTTTTTTAACTGAAAAATATTCTAAGAAATTATCGATGGAAAACAGTATGTTATTATATATTTTTTTTTCTCATTGAAACATTATTCTGCCACTTAATCGGCATCCACTTGTTCTTAACATTGAAGGCTACTATTCGCATAGATTTGGAGCAGTCCCCTTATTCACAATTACAATATTACATTATTTTTAGAAAGTCGTACATGCCTTTCTTAAACAGTAGTGGGTAATCTTCTATAGCCCAATCTTCATTAAATGAGTCTACTTTTTTCTCTTTTGTTGGAAGTGAACAATGAAGACTTGAAGATTCATTGCTTGTCATAACTAATGAATTTAAAACAATAACAACAAAAAAGTCGTCTGTTCCCTAAGAGTTTGGTGCAAATTCAGTGGCCATAACAGTTTGTCGAAAAACTGTACTAATAAAATTGTCATACTGAGAAGAAAAGAAATATATTGAACAATATCAATCTTGAAAAAAAAAAAAAGATTCCAGCTGCCAAACTGTTCAAAGCAGTACATCAACCAATGACATCGAGAACATCGGGAAGTACACGTTTATGGATATTTGTGAGGTAGTCTACAAGGTGCTGGATTTCCTGTTGGAAACAGCGGCTGCTGGTAAGCCACGTGTTTTTTGCTTTCGGAACAAGAACAGCAGTCTAGGAAGGTAGAATAGGTCCCACTCAAAAAAAAATAAAAATATATATATACAGTAGAGCCGTGATATTAGGTACTTATTTATTGAGTAATATTATTACTAAATATGAAATTCACATACACGGATTCATTATCGTTCCACCATTTCATTATTCTGGTGGACCGCGTTCCAAATACGTGACTGAACAACCGCAGTTATCTTCAAATATTCAGAAACTATTTACAGTGTAAAGACGTGAAATAACATACACGAATTCAGTATGAGCATGCACAAACATTAAAGACAACAATGGGATGTTTCTTCTGTGAGTGTCTCGATTTTGAATTTAATAGAGTTATTTTGAGTTTGAGACGCCCTCCTTCCTCTCACTCCCCTCCCTTCCCCAAGAAAAAAATGGTATAACAATCTGTTGTAACAGATCTTGAAATGAGGTCCACTCATGCAGTAAAAATCTGATACTGGTTAAACGATGTCAGTAAATTACTGATATCTGCATATTGTATTCAGCGCAGCGCTGGCCTACAGTATAATACTAAAATAACATAAACTTTGGGGATTAAAAAAACGAATATTTTTCTTTGTCCTGCCGTGGATTTGCTTGTGTCATTTATAAGACAACGGCAGGATAAAACAACACTCAAAATGTGA
Source organism: Ellobium chinense (assembly GCA_033807755.1). NCBI lineage: Eukaryota > Metazoa > Mollusca > Gastropoda > Ellobiida > Ellobiidae > Ellobium > Ellobium chinense. The sequence continues at coordinate 35,526 of JAWQUT010000589.1, read as the reverse complement.
ACAGAAGGAAGAAACACAATAGTTCTCAGAGCAAGAGATTTTAACGTGCATCCAGAAATTAAAAAACAATAAAGCAGCAGGAATTGATGAGATCACAAATGAATATATAAAATCGACTATGAATGTAATGATCCCGCTCTATGTTAAACTTTTCAATCTAGTATATTCCTCTGGAGTAGTTCCTGAATCTTGGACAATAGGTATAATAAAACCAATTTATAAACATAAAGGTGATAAAACAAATCCAGATAACTATAGACCTATAACTATTCTCAGTTGCCTCGGCAAACTGTTTACTTCTGTTTTGAACCTACGATTGTGCAAGTACATTAGTAGAAACAATGTCATAGGCGAGGAACAGCTTGGATTCAAGGAGGGTTACTCGACAATGGATGGAGTGTTTATACTATATGCATTGACGAATATAATGAAGCAGAGAAAGAAATCAGTCTTTACTGCCTTCGTAGACCTGAAAAAGGCTTTCCCAAGCATATCAAGGCCCCTCTTATTTGACAAACTTGTTCTCGCAAATTTAGGCAAAAATATGATTAGAACAATACAGTCTATGTACAATAATATTAAATCATGTGTATTTTTAAATGGCACAATGTCATCCATGTTTAACTGCTGTGTGGGTCTCAGGGAAGGAGAAAATTTAAGTCCTGTCATGTTTTCTCTCTATATCAATGACCTTAACAATTATTTATCATCAAAAACCCAGAATGGCATTGTCATTGACTATGAAATTGATGGTATTGTACACTATTTTAATATGTTTCTTTTGATGTATGCTGATGACACTGTTCTCTTTGCTGAGAGTTCACAGAAACTGCAGACCTTACTAACTCATTATGAGAACTATTGTGCAACGTGGAAACTTAACATTAATGTTGAAAAGACTAAACTAATGATTTTCGGAAAGGACTACAGGAAACCTAAAATAACGATAAATAATAAGGAACTAGAAGTTGTAAATGAATTTAAATACCTTGGAGTTACCTTCACTAAGACTGGTAACTTTATGAAAACAATGAAAGATAATTTAGAAAAAGCTAAACGAGGAACATTTTTACTCCTACGCCGCTGTCGGCGAAACTATATTCCGTTGGACTGCCAAATAGAACTATTTTCAAAATGTATCGAGCCCATTTTACTTTATGGAGCTGAATTGTGGGGCTTTGAAAATTCCTCAATATTGGAAAAATTCCGATTGAAATGCTATAAGATGATACTGAAGGTAAGATCAAGCACTCCAAATTACATGATATATGGTGAACTAGGAAAATTACCTCTTACATGCGAAATCAAGAAAAGAATGATATCTTTTTGGGGAAAATTGATAACAGGTCGAAAGGAAAAACTTTCATATGTATTGTATAGAATAATGTACAGAAAAGGACGCCTGTATAATAATACATTTAAGTGGTTAAATTACATCCAAAATATTTTGCAAGATAGTGGATTTAACAACATATGGATTGCTCAAGAGGAAATCATAACACTCAATGATAAGCACATTAAAACTAGAATCGTAGACCAATATATTCAGAAATGTAGAGCAGACTCAAGTAATAGCAACAGAGGAAAAAATTATTTAATTCTTAAAACAGTATGGAGATCAGAAGCCTATTTGGGATTATTAGACTCAGCAGAAGTTTATAGTTTAATCAAGTATCGTACTAGTAATCACAGCTTACCGGTTGAAAAAGGGAGGTATAATAATACGGAACTTAGGGACAGAATTTGTCAAAAGTGTTTTCGCGAAATAGGGGACGAATATCATTACATACTAGAATGCCCATCTTTCGATAGGGAAAGAAGACTCTTTGTGCCAGAATATTATAGAAATCGACCCAATATGATTAAATATAAAGAATTATTTAGTAGTTTACACCCTGGTACTTTAAAGAAGTTGAGTAAATTTATAAGGATTATTTTAAACAGTGTTAAAGAATAATAGTGAGATAGATTTTTCTTTTTGGTATACCATGCCAGCATGTCTTATTATGCTGCTGCATTCTCGTTAGCGGTGCCCTCGTGCCGTCAGCATACTGCAACACTGTATATATTTTAATCTAATGTGTAAAAAGTGTAAACCTCAAAGTTCATTAATGTGAGAGTGTGAGAGAGAGAGAGAGAGAGAGAGAGAGAGAGAGAGAGAGAGAGAGAGAGAGAGAGAGAGGGAGGGAGGGGGGCAGAATGTGAATTGCTTATTGAAATTATTGTTATTTTGCTCATTTACAAAGTTTGTTGTCTGAGCTAAATAAACATATTGTTATTGTTATTGTTATTGTTATTGCTACAAAAATTCAGCGAATGCGCTGTTAAAATAAATTTCATAAAACCATGTTCTACGACCAAAAAAAAAATAAATCTTTGAACAATTAAAAAAAGTCAACGTGTTGGACAGATACACAACAGCTAGGAACAATAAAAATACAGTAACTACTTTCATCACAGTTTACTCTTAAAACTTCTGTCGTTGCAATCAGGCTGAGCATTATGTATGATATACTTATCTGTTCCAACAGGAAATTTCACTTGGAGAGAGATATTAAACCGTATAAGTAATTTTTTTTCCGCAAGGATCTAAGTTTCACGAAAAGTCGTGAATGCCTTTTCGCGAATTCCGCATGATGGTTTTCTAATGTGGGTAAGAGGGCATAATTCTAGGGTAATCCGGTGTGATTTCACGAGATTGCCGACAAAACATTTTAAAATGTCCAAATTCGTTTTGATAGAGAAACATCCAGATAACAAGAGGTTGTTACTAAAAATAATAGCATTTGTTGCATTGTTGGTTACTGAATTACTGACTTCTATACAATTTCTTTTGGCAAGCTCTTTTGAAGCTCTTTGACAACTTTTGAATGGAACCTGTGCCAGTGATGCCCAACTCGCGCGGAAAATAATCCTTTCGAAAAACCAACACTTAGAGTATTCACTTGAGGTTGGGCCCGAAGCCCTTTTAGTCTGAAAGGCTGAGTTATTCTATGTTATACATTTTGTACATATGTTTTAGAGAGGAACAAGGCACACGAATCACTGGCATTGGAGTGTGAGACTGGTGACGTAGGCTGGGAGACTGGCAGTATTTTAGATCCATGAGAAGGTTGATTAACGCCACAGGGTCAGCAGGAATAGGCACAAACATGTTTTCAAACAGCTCTGTTCTTAGTGGAAAGACATGCTCTCTCGGAGACACTTCAATTCTGAAGTAAGGAACCATTGGCCAGATATAATGCTCGTCGCCGGTCATGAAGAAAATGTCAATGAAAGGAAAACGATTACTCTTTTTGGAAAATTTCCAATGCATGTTGGGATTGACATGCAACGTATAACCCTGCAGGCACGAGAGGGCGTTTCGGACTTGTTGCCATTCAGTACCATTGATACAAATGTCGATGTCATCATCCCACGGAATGAGTCCATGGTGACGGTATGCCCCCAGCATGGAACCAGAACCTAGAAAGAATTCTATCCCAGCTCTTTTCAGGTGTTCACTCATGACAACATAGAGAGCTAGGAGATCCCTTTTCTCGGCGTCCCTTAGGAGTGGCAGAAAAAACTTGTCACTAGGTTTAAGCAAGCTGGAATGAAGTGGGTGAGGCAAAACTGTGCTCAGTTTCTCGCTGATCAACCTGTTTGAAATGGTCGGTACGTGGGAACAATGACTTATATTAGACACATTGTTAGGCATTACAGACATGGTCACCACCTTGAGAACTTGAAAAGTGCTAAGTGGATGCCAAGATTGCGGCCAGATAAAACACAACACAAGGTTTCGTAGGGCTGGAACAAATATGATTAGTAAAAGTGTAAGTATCAGAATTAAACTTCTCCACATCAGCAGGAACATTGGGGATCTCTTCTGAGGAAATCCCATTGTGCGACATAGCCTTGGTTTGATGTCTCTCCGTAAGGACATGACGAGAACAGATTAGTGTGCTGCCATATTTGTTGATAGGCACTGGGTCAGAGCTTATTATGAGAAGACAGTCAGGCTTTTATATGAAGTATCACTGGATAACCCATTGATATTATCTAGTCTCTTGAAGGAATCTGCAAAGATAAAATGAAGAAAAAAAGTTAGAGAAGTGCCCTGTGGTTCCTATGGTATGCAAGACGTTCCATATTTCAGATTTTAGACTAGTTTTTTTGTGAGAAGTTCTGGGAGTGGTGCTTGCAACAAGTACAGCATGGTAGCTATGGAAAGAGAAGTTCTTTTCTCAGAACACAGCGTTGCAGAACAGTGGAGAAGTTAGTACTCAGTTTCATCTGCTGGTATGAAATGCGAAAAATAGAAGGCCGTTGTGTCAATTCGCGGGATGTTCGCCATGAAAGCACAAAGTCCAGATATGTAAACATCTTCCAGCCAGAATATGGGGATTCTGAGAGATGTTTCATAAAGCAGTTTGGCCACCGCCACTGGATAACCTTGGCTACCGCCATACAGGAATGTAGGATATTTGTCCTCTTTGTACAAAGAACGTGGAATGTACCATTTGCTCTTAGGATCTCGCAGGGGCGTTTTTTTCCTGGAGACTTTGCCTAACATAAACAGAGGACGTACTTTCTGCATTTTGTGTAGTTCTGTAATCATCAGAGGAATGTTCACATCACAGTCATCGTCTGTTTTAATCAAGAATTTGGCGTGAGAACAGTAAGTGGTTACCCATTTCAGGACAGAGACCGTTTTCAAACTTAAGTTTCTGTACGAGTCGATGTACGCAGCCTGCACGATGTCTCCGTGCGTCAGAGACTCGTTGTTCAGTGAGGCTTGAATATTTTTGTGCCTTTTGGTTTTCTTGGGTGGAAGAGCACCGACGAAAAAGAGCAGTACCGATCTGCTGACTTTATTCCAAATGCCAGCGTAACCGCCCTTGATACTATACCGGAACTGGCGGCGGGCCGGAAAGTTTTGTATGGCCGTAATTACGCACAGCACTACCTCTACCGCCTCTTTCGTGCACGCGTGGAAAGGATTGATGGTGAACTCGTAGTTGAACGCGTTCACGACGGGATGTCGTCTGATTGCCATTAGCCTTCCCGCCATAGCCTCTTCCTCTGTGCCAGGTTTCAGAAGTCGTGAGCCGAAGAGGGATTGCAGAGTCTCATTGCTGAGATATCCGGTATTTCTCTTAGTGGTGTCCTCCGCTGGACTTACCGGACTTCTGTCAGGCTCATTTCTGTCACTGTCGGCAAGTTTGTTCACGTTTGTTATAGGATGAAGTGCTCTGCCAAGATATATTAAACCCCTGCTTTTTCCAAAAGGTAATGATTTACCCACTCCTGGAACGACATCCCCTACGTATTTTGACTTGCCCTTGACCATCAACGAAATGATGCACAAATTGAAAACTACAACCAGGCTTGACATAAGCAGAACGATAACAGCCGGAGACAGTTTCGATTTCAATCTTGCATAGACCATGGGTATTATTTCTTCTTTGAAAATCAGTTTAGCAGATTGCACAGACCAACCTTTGAACACTGAAATCGTGTCAGTTCACCAAGAGAATAGACCAAGAACTGACCACATAAGTTGATTCAATAGTTCTTCTCAGTTGCAGTTTACAGCATGTAGTCAACAGGCAGGCTAGATCTAATATTATATGAACAGAGCTTGAATAATAGTTCACGGAGTTCTGACGGGTATCATCTTCCCTGCTGAAGGCATTGCAAAGCAGCTTACCAAGCAGTGCTGTTTGATTCAGGGTCGACTCTCTCTGAATGTGCGTGTTGCTGTTTCCGATCTTAGCTGGAAACCATTAAAAATCGGAAGCGGAGCCTTTCTCTGACGTCGTGACCTGTCATTTGTTTTAAAAACTAATCCACTGATATGACAGGTGCAGATTTTGTCATCTTCTTGTGATCTGTCGAGCCATGGTTAGATCTAGTTCACCTTATATTTTAGAACTAGATTAGATCTACTTAACGTATTCTAAGTCTACAAACAGGAGCAATAGTATCGACCCGGACAAGATATCAACTTCAAAGACAGCTAGGACCCTAGCAAGCACCGAAACAAATCGCGATTGATAGCAGGCAAAATTATTTAAAAACACTGACGGAAAAAAAACCAAAACAATACAAAACAAAACAAAACAATATCGTGTACTGCTGATTACACAACATTCATCGTCCATTTCACGAACAAGGCAGTCATGGATTCCCATAGACTACTCATTGAGCTTGATAGTGACAACAAAGTATTAAAAATACTTACGTGCTGGAGGAGAACACCTATCCCCTCCCGAAACAGGGTTGTGCCTAAGTCATTGCCTTAGTCCATATCGATAGAATTTTCGATACTGATCTTAAGAGCAAGTTGTAGCTCTAAATATTGAGTCAGTCGATATCGTCACTCTCCTATGGAAAGAGGCTCCTCTGTGGTGTCAACCGTCAGAACTGATGTTTTGATCTCTCAGCCCAGTGGAAAAGAAAACATAGCATAGATCGGAATTTCCGAGGGGCGCATAGAGTATGGCGTTTTGTATTCAACAGCTAACACGTCCCGAGTGATGCAACATAGCAACATACACAATGTATAGTTTATTATTAGTCTATAAAAAAAAGCACTACTATCGTAAACTTCACTTTAGCTCAACACTTCAGATCTATTTATGCATTTAAAAATGCCGAACTGGGAACTAAACACACTCAACACGAGGCAGACACAAACAAAAATACGTGTATAATGATCTTTGCTACGGAAACAAAGCTGACCAAAGAACTATCATTAACATCTTCCTTCTACGACAGTCCTCAGTCATTTTGCTCCATGAAGGAAAGACGCATCAGTCTTATCCTCTAGGAGTAAAACAATAAGTCAGTACATTCATAATTGTTGCTATTATCGCTCATTATTTTGTTGTTCATGTTGAAGTAGCTGCTGTTGTTGCCATGATATTGCACTGTTATCATGCAATCCTGGTTTAAATAGTTAAGCAAATCTTGTCTGTATAATACTACCGCCGCCCCCCCCCCCCCNCCCCCCCCCCCACTTTTTTTTTCATGTAAATGTAGAATGATGTTGAGGTAAAACAACGACGATTCGCTTGGCCTTTGACATGTTTGCCTACTTGGTTTAAATAAAGTCATATGAATAAATACATAGTAGGCCTACATACCCAACTGATGAATGACCACTCTGCTCACAGAATGATAATTATACGAGTAGTATGTGATCGTGCTAATGTCGGTGATAATTGCGTCTATGCTGCCCAGAAGTAGACACTTATGTGGAAGTGCGGTCCCGACTACTTTCTCGGTACACCGAATACAAATAAGCAGTATCGGTATCAGTTTTAACAAAATTAGCAGTAGATTCATGAAAAATGAAATAGAATGAGTGAAGAGGAAAGGAAGAACATAGACTAGACTGAATTCAACAATGACATTCCAAGGATTTAGTCCTATTGGAGTATATTATAATTATACTATGATAGAATGTTCCCGCAGATATTTCTTGTCTTCTTGACATAATTTATGTCATCTATTAACATGTAATGCCAAAATATTTGCTTTTGAAGTTTATGCTGTCTATATTTTTTAGATCATTGTGGATAGTCCCTTCATCTGGTTTAGTCTTACAATGGATTTTCGTTACTATAAGCACAGAAAATGCCATTACCTTTCATGGTTCATTGAGGTCATAATAATAATTGTACTCTAATACCCGACTAAACACCAGTTTTATTCCAGACATCGACACCCGTTTTAAAGCTTTATGTATTCGATACATCAAAAAACATAGTCTCTGCTCTGAACCACACTATGGTGCCCAGAAGTGCAGACTTGGCTTTAGTTGTAAAAGCACAATAGTTTACGTCGTCTCACATGTCGTCCCCCTTTTGCTGCCCTTCTGGACATTTTCTTGTCGTAGATCTAAGTAGCTTTTATTCCCTGTGCAAACAGATTACTCCATTCGGGACTTACGTTAGCACTGCACTGTCTCTAGACTACTTCATTCCCTTTCACTCACTCTTCTCGAGTACTCGTGCTGGGCATGATCGCGTAATAAAAGGCAATTTCTGTTGCTCAAAATCCACACTTTGAAAGTATCACTCAAAAAGCATTGCACTATTCGACTCGAGCCATCTTTTTTTCAAATTAGTTTATAATATGCTTATCACTGGGCGACGGAAAAATCCTCGTGTTTGCTCGTTCGATTCCACATTTCTATATAAAAATGTATACTAGTGCTAGTAGCTAATAAACTTAAAGGCTATCTTTACCGATCCGCACTAAGGAAACTGAGCAGAAAAGTTTGATGTACATCATGACTCAATCTATTGGTTGAACTTTGTGTAAATTAATGAGACAGAATATCATAATATGAGCCATAGTCTAGATGAGCTATGCATAGAAAGGCGTTCCTCTAACAGGAACTCTTCAACATTTCACAACTTCCTCTTTTATGCAGAATAATATGGTTTATAGCTATGTGATAAAAATATAAGATAAGATAAGATAAACTTTATGAATCCCTACGGAAATTCGCTCTGAACAAGTGCCGAACATCTAATACATTAAACAGGGAATTACATTCATAAGATATGGTATACAATCGCATCCATACACATAAACATAGATCTATGTGCACACCATGCTGTTGGTATTTATTCGCAAATTAACTGCGACATACGAGTAACCCATAAAAATATTATAGGAGAAATGTACAAAAAATCTAGATCTCGCTCAAAATTATTCATTATTTCTTTTGAACACCTAATACTTATTATGTGGCATTTTATTGAATATACGCCACACGATTCAGCAATTACTTCAGTATAGATTAACTGTGATCTCGCTAGGAACATTTTATATCCCTCTCCCCCCCCCCCCCNCCCCCCCCCCCCCCTCCCCCAACCAAAGAAAAATATCAGTACTCACTGATCAGAACAGAAAATCCAAGAAAAAGAAGAGTAAGTCCTCTGATCTACCACCGATGGAATGTTCTAACAAAAGTCACTCATACAAGTGTCACAACTTAATAATTGAAAAGTGAAATTACATTCAATATATTGGTGAATTAAAATAACAACAACACCAAAAAGCATCAAAGTACGGTTTAAGAAAATATGAGAGAGAGAGAGAGAGAGAGAGAGAGAGAGAGAGAGAGAGAGAGAGAGAGAGAGAGNAGAGAGAGAGAGAGAGAGAGAGAGAGAGAGAGAGAGAGAAGTTACCATGCCTAGTCAGGTTACAGTGCACTTCGATGTTCGTCATCCTCATTAGGCTAACGTTATGTAACAGTGTTTGTCTTACAAAAAATATGTGCAGGAAACATTTCCGTTCTTGTTAAGTGTGGGCGATATCGTTTCTGAGTATCAAATATTTCCTATTCAGTATCGGAAATATAATAAGTACATATCGAAGTATTTGAAGTATCGAAAATATCTAAACTAAATTTCGACCCTCTTTCGATCCCAGTTCCAAACTAACTCTCAGTCTCCTCATTACAAAGCCTGGTGGCGTCATCTGGTAACTAGAGGATCGGAATTAATGGAATTAAGGGAATTCTATTCCGATCTCATTCTCTAAGTAGCTACATGTCTCTCCAGAGCAAAGTCTATTGGCATGGAATCTATCAAAAATATTGAAAGTATCAGAAATATCGAACCTGTTGCAAGTAGCGAAAGTATCGGAAAGTATCGAAATGCTCATAATAGCACCAAGTATCGGATTGAAATAAAATCGATATTTTCGCAACGTAGAGCTTGAAGACTAAGTATTGCTATATTTCAAAATTCAGGTATCGCCCACCGCTACATGACTACAATTTTGCTGTTCATTTATCTGCGTCAAGAATTGCGGCTGCTATTTTCAGTGTCACCTCCAAGTGAAATTTAATGCTAAGGTCACCCAGACAGAGGCGGATCCTCTGTCGGGCTCTGAGCAAGAGAAATGTGCAAGGTCCCCTTTCATAAGACGATCATGCTTGGGGAAAACTCTGTCGTAGCAGCACTTTCAGCAAGGCAACAACAACAACAACAACAACAACAACAACAACAACAATCAGTTTCGCACGGCTTCTTCTCACTCTCGTCTTTCCTTCTCTCTCTCTCTCTCTTCTCTTCCCCCTCTCTTTTTTCTTTCCATTAAAAAAAAAAAAATCCTTCGATGTAGGGCTCTTAACAAGCGCGGGGCTCCGGGCACGAGCCCATCGTCCCCATGCCATGTATCCGCCACTGCATCCACAGAGCTCTGAAACGACACCGTAAAAACTCTGGGTGACGACCGCAAAATGTCATGATTAGCCTAGTAACGACAACTCCTGAGCTCCACTTCCTTTAGGTCAATGACGCGTAATATTACGCAGCCATAAACACAGTACAGCAATTATTATTAATCGTACGTATTTCCATGCAGCGTTCTGCTCGGTATGCCAAACTTCAGACTAGGACTTTTTTTCTTCGTGTGAGGTCATTGTAGAAATTTGCGCTTACATGCAAAGGCTTAGCGAGTATGTTTTGTTTCTTTTGTTTTGGTAATCTAGCACTTATAATATGTTCATGTGTACCCGGGGTGGCAAGACTTTATTATGGAGGGGGAGGAATGTGAGCTCAGTCTGATAATTTTTCAGATGTTGCATATAATTTTAGGGAAGTGTGTCACCAGGGATTTTACCAAATTACTGTGACAGTTTGAGAAGATGGGCCGAAGAAACATACACTAGAAATTTCGAATCGAATCAGGGTCTCTCAGTCAGCTTGCAAGTGTAAACGTGTTACCACTACATTACAGGGACGCTAACTTCACAGCAATTTAATTCTTAAATACTTACTGCCGAATATGTTCCCTAACTTCCACCTGCGACCCTAGTGCTCACCTGTGACCCTAATACACTTCCCGACTGCTCACACATGCAGCTGATGATCTGAAACCACCTGTTCTTATGCGCGTAAAGAGATTTAAGAGAGAGAGAAAGAGAGAGAGAGAGAGAGAAAGAAAGAGAGAGAGACAGAGAGAGAGAAAGAAAGAGAGAGAGAGAGAGAGAGAGAGAGAGAGAGAGAGAGAGAGAGAAAATATCGCTACGGCTCTGTCAACACGATCATTTTGACATTGCATATAATACTGTACACAATGCCAGTTTAAATTATCACAGTAAAATTATCTTGTTGAGGTAGCGATGGCGGTTGTGAAACATACTACGGCGAGACGCTTTAAAATAAGTTTTAAAAAATAAGTGAAGTAGAGCATCAAGATCTCCTGCCTCTTGCTTCATCTGAAGAAGCAGTAAAAGAATAAGTGGTATTAGAAATGATTCCCATTAAACAAAATGAGCTATGCAATGTTTGACTGTTTGCAGTACTATTTAGACTATTGGCTTCTCGCCGCGAAAAAAACCCAAAAAACCTCGGGAAGCCGTTCACGGAAATGGTTTTGTCTCTTGTGCGAAAAGAATTAAAAGAACAGTCAGCATAATTATTATGGCAATCATTTTTTTTTCTCTCAGATTTCTGGCCATCTTTTAAAATAATAAGTGTTTCTCTTGACGCCGTCGTTGGATGCAGTACATTGTGCAGTTCTAGGAGCGCTGAATCTGTGAAACACTGTATACATTTTGAGATTATCTGTGAAGAAAACTAGCTAACGTTGACGAAGTCACCATCAGTGCATATATATATAGAAGGCTCACTGGTGTAATAATATGAAGGTGCCGTGTGAACATTTTTACAAACCATTTAGGATTGATTTAAATGATCACTCAATACGATAATTATAATATACTGATAATCTCAGATTCATAGTTTACATGGACGTTACGCCCCTGCTTACATAATGTCTTTGCCGACGTAAAACGTCGTATTGTATTACAAATGATTCCAAAAAAAAAAAA
>JAWQUT010000588.1:361626-379277 GCA_033807755.1 Ellobium chinense | reverse complement strand
GAGAGAGAGAGAGAGAGAGAGAGACAGACAGACAGACAGACAGAGAGAGAAAAGAGAGTGAGAGAGAGAATGAGAAAGAGAGACAGAAAGAGAGAGACAAACAAACAGAGAGACAGAGAGAGACACAGAGAGAGAGAGAAAGAGAGAGAGAGAGAGAGAGAGAGAGAGAGAGAGAGAGAGAGAAGGATAGATGGGAAGGGATGGCAGCCGATCTTGGTAACTTACCACATATATCCCCGCAGTTGATCCCTATGCACGTGTGGTCGGGGGGACAGCCGGAGGCGTCGACAGGTGCGAAGATGTCACATTCGATGACGGGGCAGTCGTGCATTTGTCTCAGGTCTCGAGCTGACGCTATGAGGATTAGTGGAGCAATTTTTGTAATTCCAGCATATAATAATATATATATATATATATATATTATATAATATATATATATATATATACACACAAAAATAAAAAGAACAAAACGGGAGGAAGAAAAATAGCAAGAGAGAGAGAGAGAGCGAGAGAGAGAGAGAGAGAGAGAGAGAGAGAAAGGAGGAGTAGACAGGAGAGAAAGCGAGCCGGAGCGTGTATTTTGTAGATCCTAAAGTGATCTTTGTTGTTTTCTTNGAGAGAGAGAGAGAGAGAGAGAAAGAGAGAGTGAGAGAGAGATGTTTTAGGAAGGTCTAGCTGACCCGTCACTAAAGGCGAGCTCCAGGCTCATAAAGAGATCTTCATATTATGGCCCTAAGGCGAGGATCACTGAGATCTGCAGTGCTTAAGGGTTGGAGACCCCATGCAGAACTGAACTGCCGTGTTACAAAATTCATCTTGGAATGNGGGGGGGGGGGGGGGGGGGGGGGGGGGGGGGAACAGGGGGAACCATTTTCGATCATCCTTTTTGTGACCTGAGGGATGAGAGTTTTTTGGACGAGTAAAGCCAAAGTATCACATCTATCTCTTCCTTAAGACAGCACATTATATGATATAGACGGGACTGAAATTCTTATCAGCTGATTCCAGACGCAAGTCAATGAAGCTGTAATCTAGATCGAGGGTTCTCTAACTCTTAAAAAGGAGGGCCAGTTTGATTTTGTGAGGGCTGTTTCTATAACGTGGATACTTGATTTGTCAAAATGCCGTAACCGAACAATGTACAGCGGACCACAGTATCTTCCCGGGCCATAAAATAGGAGCACGGACAAATGTGTGCACCTTGGCACCGAAAAAAATACAATGTGTACTTATTAACGGAAAAACATATAAAACATACATTTATCCTTAGAGAAGGAAATTCGGGACCAAAAAATGCTGTACTCAGTATCCGTGTTTACGTACTAAGCGTGTCCGTATTAAGTGTGCCCCACAATATTTTATACTATGGCGGCTCAGATTTTGGCATTCTTGATCCATCAGTGATGAGATAAGAAATGGCTTCCAATACACAAATAAATGGAAAGTAAGTCTGACATCTGAATTGTGCTAGTGGCAACACAGTTAGCTTACTATTCTATTTTTGTCTAGGTTATATGATACACTTACCAATGGTCAAAAGCAGTAAGAGAAGATAACAACTACTCCTCATGGTTGAAAATGATGGACAAATTTAGAATAGGATGAGGAAGGTAGGACCCACAGCAAAACAGTTACCAACGTAATCTAAGTCCTGGAAGATATATACCACTAAAGCTGTATGTTTGTCACCTTTACACATTCTGCTTTGTATGCTCAGAGGCGCAGCCAAGCTCTTAAATTGGGAGGGAGAAAGAGAGGCGGTGAGGGTGGCAACAGATGCAAAGCGATAGGCTATCTCCTTATGGCTACACGGTTGAAAGAGTACCTATGCACGTTTAATCTTTTATTGTTTGGATGATCTCAGTCACACAAAATCACATAATTTGTCCTCCATGTCGACCCAAAAGATCTTCTATCCCAAATGTAAGATTGGGCAAAAAAACCCCCCTAAAAACACACACATAAAAAGCGCGGGGAGGAAAGAGATTGGATGCACGTTCTTTTTTTTTTTTTGTAGCACAAAGAGNGGGGGGGGGGGGGGGGGGGGGGGGGGGGGGGAACAGGGGGAACCATTTTCGATCATCCTTTTTGTGACCTGAGGGATGAGAGTTTTTTGGACGAGTAAAGCCAAAGTCACATCTATCTCTTCCTTAAGACAGCACATTACATAATATAGATGGGACTGAAATTCTTATCTGCTGATTTCAGACGCAAGTCAGTCAAGCTGTAATCTAGATCAAGGGTTCTCTAACTCTTAAAAAGTTAAAAGGAGGGCCAGTTTTGATTTTGTGAGGGCTGTTTCTATAACGTGGATACTTGAGATGTCAAAATGCCGTAACCGAACAATGTAAAGCAGACCACAGTCTATGGTATCTACCCGGGCCATGAAATAGGAGCACGGATAAATGTGTGCACCTTAGCACCGAAAAAATATAATGTGTACTTATTAACGGAAAATACGTATTAACCATACATTCATCCTTAGAGAAAGAAATTCGGGACCAAAAATGTTGTACTCAGCATCCGTTTTTACGTACTAAGCGTGTCCGTATTAAGTGTGCCCCACAAAATTTTACACAATGGCGGCTCAGATTTTAGCATTCTTGATCCATCAGTGATGAGATAAGAAATGGCTTCCAATACACAAATAAATGGAATGTAAGTCTGTCATCTGAATTGTGCTAGTGGCAACACAGTTAGCTTACTATTCTATTTTTGTCTAGGTTATACGATACACTTACCAATGGTCAAAAGCAGTAAGAGAAGATAACAACTACTCCTCATGGTTGAAAATGATGGACAAATTTAGAATAGGATGAGGAAGGTAGGACCCACAGCAAAACAGTTACCAACGTAATCTAAGTCCTGGAAGATAAATACCGCTAAAGCTGTATGTTTGTCACCTTTACACATTCTGCTTTGTATGCTCAGAGGCGCAGCCATGGAGAAAGAGAGGCGGTGAGGGTGGCAACAGATGCAAAGCGATAGGCTATCATTTTACATTTCTTTCGTGTCGACTCCACAACAATATACAGCAGTAAAAGTCACTGCTCTCTCCCTATGGCTAAACGGTTGAAAGAGTACCTATGCACGTTTAATCTTTAATTGTTTGGATGATTTTAGTCAGTCACGCCAACGGAACAAAATCACATTTATTCTCCATGTCGACCCAAATGGTCTTCTATCCCAAATGTAAGATTGGGCAAAAAACCTAAAAAACACACAAAAAAAAGCGCGGGGAGGAAAGAGATTGAATGCAGCCTTTTTTTTTATTTGTAGCACAAAGAGACATAATTACTTTCTCATGTAAGTCTTTGAGCTGTACATGGATTCCTGTTATCATAATAAGAACTGACTTTAGCTCTAAACTGGATGTTGCCAGAATTCTTATTTGACCCTAAGTGTGGAATACGATCATAGATGAAATTGAAAACATCAGCACGGCCGATGGTATCTGTGAGAATTGTAGACTGGACGGGAAACACTCAACTTACCGTCAGTTCTCTATTTTGTGCTCCTCTCGCTTTTTATCTTGAAAGTAACTTAGACTTGAAAAGGACTTCGTAGGCTAGTCGCTTTCTTTGCCGAAGTCATAATGTAAACTATTTATAACTGCCTTGCTGTTCTAAGAAACACGGACCCTGCAGGTCTCCCAGTAGCTCTTGGCTAACGATTCCAAAGGATTTACTTTTGGTTTGTATTTATAAATTCTGTATATTCTTGAAGTAATGTGGATTTAAATAACCGGTTTGCAGATAAATATTCCGAGCATATACATGGTACATATAAAAAATCTGTTGAAATATTTTATCAGAGTCTGACTTGAATACTGTAGGAGCTTTTGGTTTTTTTTTTGTTACAAGGATGATTTTCGTGATTTTTGCGATTTCCCGTCAAGTGGTGGAAAATTACTTCCAACGAAGAAAAGTTGTGCTCAAAATTGTTCAGAGGGCAGTCTGCCCCCCNACAGAAACACAGAAAATGTGTTTCATTTCTATATTTTTGCAACATTTCAGTAGAAAACAATGTGATGTGATGGTAAATATAATGAAGTTATGAAGCTATTTTTGCCACATTTTTGCAGTTTGGTGCAGTTTTAACCACTTGATGCATGCAAAGTTTGGGGGGTTGAAATACAATTTTCCGCACAGACACGGCAATCAACAGTGCGCAATTGACAGGATTGTGCGCCACGATTGCGCGAAGAGCATGGAAAGTACCACTGTTTTTCAATTATTTGGATTTAACAGCTCATCTTTGGTATGACTTGGTCTTATGAAAGTTCTCATGAAAAAGAAGGGTAAAAGGATGAAGCAGAGGACAAAAAACGCCAAACATTTTATTAACTGTCTTGTAATGTCACTCTTGATTGTTCTGGGCTTCTGCTCTCATGAGAAAACCATTAAGTGGGGCTGATGAGATTAGACCCTCACAAAAAGCCATTTTCGATTTTTTGTGAAATTTATATCCTCATGAAAACCAAAAAGTTATTTCTACAGTGAGTTTCCTTAAACATTTAGTCACAGACACATTCAGATCTTTCTCACACTAGAGGATACTGAGAAAAGAAAATAAGAAAAATCACTTACTAATGTGATGGTTTTATTGACAAAAAAGTAAACAAAGTCAGTTTTCTACCATACATCCATATTTTCATATTTCAGTCTCATGCATGCTACAATTACCTCAATTCACATATTCAGGTAATCAGGTGGAATGACCCTACCAATGACAGGAAATACAGTGAACCCATTGATCCATTGATAACAGCAATGGCTATAAAGGGAACCCGGATTTAACAGCTGAATTCTAAATCCCCATTCTACACCCTTCTTTGTTACTGTTTGGAATAGCAAAAAACATGGCTGCTACAGCATAGCTGTCTCACCCACATTATAAGTTTTCACATGACTAGTGTGATTTGACAGCTGATGTGCCAGTGAAACCACAGCTGATGTGTTTGTGAAACCAAAATGACGTAACTATTTATTTGTGGACAGCAACCAGTGACTGACAGGCAAACAAAATCTTGAGAGTTTGAAACTGTTGCCTATGGCAAGTTTCGCTTCAGCCATCATGTTTTTTTCAGTGGGGATTGCATGTTTATGTATGTACACATACATTGTCTAGCAACAAGGTTGTTGTACATTGCATGTTGGCTATGAAATAGCAAATTAGCCAAAGAACAGACTAATGAATGAAACAATGCCACATAAATTTTAGCTAAATCTTGGTCTTTTAGTCACTAAAAAAAATAAAAAAAAATTCAAGCCCTAATCTTTCCTTAATCTAATATATTTTTTTGCTTTGTCCCAACCATCCACTGAAAACGAGTTCTACTGCATTGAGATGATGACATATTGAAGAGCTTTTATTTTCAAGTTCAGATCTTTCATGAAACGTTGTGGCAGAGGTAGTATGTGCATATTGCATTTCATAGTGTTACGATCATATTGCACATTATGAGCTAAATGTGAAATTTACATCTGAGTTTACTTTGTAACATGCAATATGATTGTAACATCCAAAAATGTCATTACAATAAATGAAAGGCCTCCTTTGCCATATCAGGCTGTAAGATATCCAACCCTGAAAATAAAAGCTATTCAATGTTCTCTTACTCTTGCTTCTCACCATCTCTAGCACTCTTCCAAATATCCTGTATTTCTTTCAGTCCTTCTCTCAAGCCTTTTTAATGCATCTCTCCTAGCAGAGTTGCGACCTCTGCTGGTTTATAGAGGAATTTCATACATCAGATTCATACATGCATGCATCAAGAGTCCGATTTATTACCATTAAAGCGTCAGTGGAATACACTATACAGTAGAACCTCTTTATTAAGTACTCATTTATTATAGGTTTACCTTGTTCTTATGTATGAATTTCACATGCACGGATTCATTATTATTCTATCATTTCATTATTCAAGTGTACCTTGATATTAAGTTTTAAGTATACATCAATAAGTCGGTACGCGGTATACTTTTTCCATGCACCAAGGCATACTTTACACTGAGGTTCTACTGCATATACAGTAAACGATGAGAAAAGCCTCATCTACAGATTCACTTATCATTCATGTGCACAGTTATCTTCCCATCTGCTCACATACCCAACCCACCCTTCCCCCCTACCACAACTTCCACACTTCATTATTCCCACTGCAAAATGCTCATTCAGCTTCTGTATGTCTTAATGATTCACCACTTTGCAAAATGTCATCTTGAACAAACACTGAACATAAGACATCATCAGTGTTAAGAAGCAGCTTGAGAGTAAAGACAAACATAATGTTGCTATATAGCATAATGAAAAGCAAAAGAGTAATAATTACTATTAGAGTTGGTATACAATGTAATAAAGCACAGTCAATTACATAATAAACTAAAGCACAGTCAAATCTGGACTGGGTTTCAGACCCCGGAATCACAACCTCCTGCTATTTTTTCAATGCGTCAAATGGGAGGCCCAAGTTTGTGATCAGTGTTCATTAATTGCAATAAAAATATCAAAACCCGCATAAAAAGGCCATTTGCCCAAGGCTTTTATAAGGAATGAATTATGTTTGCCTCAGGTTCCACAGCAGATGGATTATAAAGATAACTAATGGAAAGAAACCATGACAGAAAGTGACAACAACAACAGCTACTATTGAACAACGACATAATTGTTGCAATATTAACTGGACAATAATATGGTATTATCAGGATATTAAACACTGCAATACGGACTGCCCTACACTTTGAAGATTAGGATATACATGTGTACACCAATTCAAGAACTGTATGTTGCTGCTTACACGGACTGAAAAAAGATGATACTTTGATAAATCATCAGCTCAATATCCAAGTGATGTATGTGCATCCATTTGGTATAATCCTAGGACTTTTTTAAGGTGCATTTGGGTTTGTGTTAAGTGCAGGGTTGGGGAAGAGAAAGCATTCCTGAGAGAGTCCTTGAATAATATCAGTGGATAGCCTCTCTTCCTTAACCTCACTCTTAACCATAACTCTGTTCTTAACCGTGTGGGAGTCCGAGGATGATAGCAAGTGGACATACGACACTTGTAAACTAAGATGATGAGGGTGTTTGAAAACAACTGACAGGCAAAGCACACATTCATTGGTAATGTTGAGGCCATATGCCAAGCACAAAATATTAAGATAGGAAACATTAATCAGTATTATAAACACAATAGTAACTCTGATTTTGATTGCTACTCTTAACCTCTAACTACTCAATCCATTGAGAGTGTCTGCTGACAATCAGTGATGGATATACATTCAAGCACATTTAATGGAAAATGAATAGGAACCATAACATCATTCTGTAATAAGCATATTTCTGATAACCTACAAGAAAACTTAAGGATCATATGCCACAACCTGGTTTACAGCATAACACCCAAGACTGTGCGTTGTTAAAAATATACTGCACTGGATTAATGATATATAAAAAGCTTTTGTCTGGTCTTGAGTTCAGTAAGTCAGAGATTGGTGTTATTCATGCACGGACTGAGATCTTGCTATCTGAAAAAACATTTAGAAATGGTTTGTAATAGGTATGTTTTTTTGACTAATGTTAGTTGCATTTCATGATATGCATAATGAAATACAATAAGGAAAGATCAGGTTCTGTGAAATGCTTCATAACATTGCACTAGTGTAGTATTCAGCATTTTTAAAATAAATGTATTTGAGTGTAAATCACTTGTTTATAGTATCCAACAAATTTCGAGTGCCAATCAGACAGTCTCATATACTGGTGTGTTATAATCAAAGATCACCCTGGATCTGCCATATTCTGTTAGCTAGGTGGTTAAATAGCCACTGTACCTGAATCTACTATACATGCTGAATGCAAGAGGACCATGCATAATAGACATGTATGTGATTCAGCAAGACAGAGTATTTGATACTGGTCAAAGGGAACTCAAGCCTCCCCTTTTCCAAATGTAGAACTGATATTCTACTCTAAATTCAAAGAAACAGAAATCCAATATTCCTCTATATCCTATGAGCTTGCCTCAGTGATTAGAATACAAGACTCATTTCACCTCGCCGCAATACATTTTATTTCCTAGCTGTACATGGCAAAGCTGAAAATTGCTTAACAGTAGTTTGTTTCAACATCTATAGACAGCAACTGTACACAGAGAGCAACACAATCAGCAAGAGAGTCATAACTTGTGACTCTGCTCATGACGACAAACTCAGACATTATTATAAGGGGTTGGTTTATATGCCAATTTGGCTCAAACTTACTTTTTACTAGCCAACAATCATGAACAATGACAGGAAGAAGCTCCTGCTAAGTTTCATATGCTGTTCAGAAGCTTAGTTTGAGCCAGTGCCATTGCAGAATTCTTCGTTATCTCAGTTTCCAACATTCATGTATCCACTTAGCAAAATCTTGGGACTCTCCCATGTTTAGATTAGGCTTAAGGGTAGGGTAGCATTAGGGTTTTGAATGAACTTAGGAAAGATAGAGGATTCTTAGATACTGTCCAAGCACTCTCTCAAAAGAGCTTTCTCGCCTATCACCCAAGTCTCTAACACTGACCAAATACACCTTACGAAATTCCCGGCATTGAACCAAATGGATACATGATATATGTAAACTGAGGTAATGATCTGTCAAAATAATGCTAAAGGGACATGTATATTCCTCTAACACTATATGAAAGAAGAGTCTGGTTTAAAAAGCCTGAGGAAATCTTGTGAACAAGGAGAAATTGTTCAAGCACAGTTGCATTCCTTCAAGACAGAAATGCTGAGCAAAATATCCAGTACGCTCTTATGAAACTGAAGTCCAACAGCTGTATTTCAAAAGCAACTACTAGTTTGGGCTCAAGATGACGACCCAATTCTGTCTTGATGTGATGATTTTACGGAAGATCCTTGTCAATTGCCATCAGCCTTTTGACCATGTGGGTGATAGCTGCCAGTGCTGGGGAGTCTGGGTTTGACTCCAGAAAATTCTTGCCCGTGTCTAAACTAAGGGAAAGCTGTCTGTCAATAGGAATGCTTCCTGTAATTGAGAGAATACAAAAACAGAATAACTAAAAATTTTCATCAACATCATATGGTTTGTGTCAGCAAAAAAAAATTATTTATCTGCATTATTGTAGTTTACAGTGGGAAAGTTATTCTTACAATCTAAAGTCTGACAAATCTGAAGGGTGGTGTGTTCATCTCTGAGTCAGGCGATATATGTTATTGTGTCCTTGGAATGACACGTATCTCCCAATTCTCACGCCACTCAGGTGTAAATGATTACCTGGCTCCAGAGCNGTGTATAAGAGACAGTGTGTGGTGGTGGCTCAGGGTACTGCACCACAGTGCCTAGCAATGACTTAGTTGTGCATTTCATTTGTAATAATGTTTATAAATGTGATGGGTTTCCTATTCTTTGGGATAAGGTAAAATGCCTTATTTTCATTAACATAAGTGCCATAAAATGTACTAACATTTCATGTATTTTCATTTCTCTTAGGCATTATCAATCTCACTTTATTCTGTCTCAGAGTTGGAAAAAGTCACTAACAATAGCTTAATTCTAAATAATTAATATACATATTCTACTCACCATCACTGCCTTTCTGAAACACTTAACAAATTCTGATAGGGTCAGCACACGAAAATTACTACTGAATTTGGGACAGTGGAGTTTGTCTTGTGAACTTCAAAATAAGAATTTAATAGTTTATGCAGTGGTCTTTTACCCTTATTATTTCAGTTCTTAAGTATTATACTGCAAAGGTCCTGCCATGCATACATGTTCATGTTCCTGTTTGTCTGCGAAACATACCGAGAAATGGAACACTGTTCTGGTGCGCCAGAGCTTTTCCTCCGCCTTTGGAAAATATGTTGGTACACTCCTGTGAAACAAAAAATCAGAATGGTAGAGGATTGGTGACACATCTTTCCTAGTGTCTAGCATTAATCTGAAGAGCATACATACTGTCAAGCATTTCTGAGTTCCTTCTGATCTGTTTTTTGGATATTAAAACATAGGATATACAACCCCCCCAACAATGACTATCATCCCACATTTTGCCCCACAAATAGTATAACATTATGTTTCTATACTAAAACATGAGTATGATACTCATCTTAGAAGTGGATGGTCACTTCAATAACGAAACAAATAAGTAACTGTCTGAACCAGAGGCTGGTGTCGCATCCATGGTACAGTATAGATAACCTAATGACCCTGTGTCATACCAACAGCAACTTGCCCGAAGGCTGATAATACCAGTGCTCTCTTCCCCTCTGCTGTATTTTTGTACATGCCTGTCATCCCACTCAATCAACAAAATTAAACACAAATGACCAAGTGGTCCCATCCCTTGCCATACTGCCTTATCCTGGGATATGCGAAATCCGCTCAGAATGAAACAATATAGTGGATTTTGTAAACTTGTTAATGAGAGTGTTTGATTTTACTGGAAACACAAGAAAGCATTCCATACTTACCGAGCAGTGTGGACAGACATAGCCACTCATGTTTTCCACAATCCCAACCACAGGGATCCCAGTTTTGCGACAGAATGTTAACTCTCGTCTCACGTCACCAACAGCAACTGCCTATAGGTCAATAGAAAGTCTATGTCAATAAAAAAGTCACTTGCAGTCATAAAGCAAATCATATACAAATCAACTGTCATGAACTGAAGCAAGGCCTCAGGACTTGAGCAAGATATGTTAAAGACTAACCAGTATTTGGTCATTAATATTCTGAACAGTGTCTTCAGTGAACACCATACCAGGTAAAGGACAACCCTGATTTTGTTAGACATAGTGGAAACAATCTTTGGCTCACTGGAAAAATTTAAAAACACCAATGCATTCATACATCTGGCACTGACTGTGGGAAAACTGAATCATGCGACAGCTTGGGAGAAACAGAAACAGAAACTACAACTACATCAAAGATGGAAGACTCATGACAATAAGGTCAAAATTTACATGGAAAGTATTTACACACTTCTTGCTCTGATTTTGTTAACCCTGCTGAAGGAAGGAACAGCCTAGATTCCCTTGTTACCTGTGGAGTCGTGACAAGAATTGCCCCATCTGGATTGTAAGCTCTCAAGGCTTCCATCACTGTGATGTGTTCGTCTGATGTGCCAGGTGGGGTATCAATGATCAG
The DNA here is from genome assembly GCA_033807755.1 of Ellobium chinense. Taxonomy (NCBI): domain Eukaryota; kingdom Metazoa; phylum Mollusca; class Gastropoda; order Ellobiida; family Ellobiidae; genus Ellobium; species Ellobium chinense. The sequence continues at coordinate 368,123 of JAWQUT010000588.1, read as the reverse complement.
GTAGTCCACATCTTGCCAATAGACATCACTCAAAAACTGCTTGATCATGGCTAAAAACAACAGAAAAGTCAGAACATGCCACATCTTAGCCTCTGTGATGCAATATTAATCAGCAGACTGTCTTTGTTAATGCATAAGGTTATATTATACCAATCATAAAGTTTTGGATTATATGACCTTTTCTTTTCCTTTCTGTCTTTCCTATTCTAAAAATATGGAACCCTTTGCAATACAGATGAAATGTGATTCAGCCAGGCCAATGAAGAATCTTGCTGGTACTGGTCAGTCAGAGGTCTCCCTCCACTTCCATATAGAAAAACAAAAATATCCAGTAAATGAAATATCTACTGGGTTTAAATTCATAAAATTTAAAATTAACACCAATTACTTGCCTAACAGGGGGAAAACGAGGGAACACAGGAGTGAGCATATTGATTGGACAGCCAGTCAACACTTTTGGATTCCTCTGGCTGGTGTATTTTCAACAGAGGAAACATTTTTTTTGATTATCTCCCCTAACTGATTGCCACTTCTTTTTTAAACTTGAGTTTATGTTACCGATAAACTGTTCTCTAGATCAGAGGATTATCATGCTGATTCAGAATCTGAAGAGAGACTATACCTTCACATGAACTGGTTTATGAATAATTTCCTTTTTATTTTCTTTAATTGGATGAGAAACAGTTAGGTGGGCCTGTGTCGCATATAAAAATCTTACCATTTGACTGGCGCTGTTCAATCAAACTACTCTTCATGTGGTAGCCTGATTATCCTTAATAAATCTGTTGACATTTATATCTGCTTGGCTTGTTTGTGTTTAAATTCTGCCTCTGAGTGGGTAAAACTGTAAAGCTGGTTTTGTCTGGCTAGCCATGAAAAGTCGGCTCCAAACGCAACCCAAGGATAACGAAATACCAATAATTCTTTTGGTCAAGCCTGTCCCATAATTATCTGAAACAGTGATATTTACTGACACCATTTTGCGTTGATAGATGCACAGTGTTCCTCATGATGTCAATCCTGCCACTGATAAATAATATAAGCACCTCCAGATTGTGCATCTTCAAAACGGCACTGATATACAGCTCACTATTCCCTTCCGAATTCACATACAAAGCTTTCAGGTTATGAAATGAATACTGAAACACTGAGGCAATCTTTCATGTAGAGAACAGCTACAATAGAGACATCTTTCCTTGTGAATTGTGTAACTCCTCAATGTGGAAGTCTGTATAATGTCAAATTTCTTTTCTTTTTAATCAGTCACACACAGCAGAAATATAAAAAAAAGTACTTGGGTTATAAGGGCCTTTTGAAAATGAATCTACACTGCTTTGAAGTGGGAACTCTGAAATTACAGAATTGTAGCAGTAGCGGAATGCTGGCTTATAAGAGGTGGAGGTGGGGTAGGGGGTGAGAGGAATCTGCACTATAAGAAAGCAGGATGTGCCACATTTACGCCATCTCCAATAATGACCCACCATTTTTCTTTGGTCCCCTCCACACAATAGCATCATCTGAATCATCCAGCAAAAATCCAATGGACATGACACCAATCCTCTGCTCCTTATCCACATAGACTGGCAGCCAGCTATAAATGAAATATAAGCAATGTCTATCATTTCCAAAAAACTATTATGTCATATGTACTGTATCATCAAGCTCATCAAACTGCAACATGGTGTTCAGGATATTACTATCTGCTTGTTCTCCTAGCATTCATCATGGAACATGCCTACTCTTTTGTCATTTCACAAATTGCATTTTACAGCTAAATATTTGCAATATCACCATAGATTTCCTTAGACAAGACATTCTGAATACAGAAAATCACAAACTATGTAGGTGATCTAAAGGGAAAACCAGGTATTTGTATCTGGTTACAAAAATACTGACATTTAAAACTAAAACATACCAAAAGGGTATCAAATATATATGTAGAGAGAGATAATATAAATTTATAAACACAAGATCATAAGAAAATCAAGCAAGGTTGGCTTCCTTAGTTCTGGCAATTGTCATCACACTGCAAAGTGCTCAATAAAACTTTGATGATTCATCACTTTGCAGTGAGAACTCCGATTTCTATGGTGCAGAAGAATACTGTAGGGTAAAGCTGTAAGCAGTGATGTAGCTTCTCCTTAATGGTAGAAAAGTGGCACCCAAATGATCATTACAAATCTGTCTCGGAAAATCCATATCAGTTACAATATTCCATTACCCCTCTGGACACTGATGAATATCTCGTCCCTCCAGATTGAACATCTTTGGTATGCTTGGGCCACAGAGGTCTACATCAAGAAGTCCCACCTGCATATACAACAAATTCAGTAATGAACAAACAAATTGTTTTAGAAGTAAGTAAATATAAAATAGCAGAGTAAAAATACTATTAAATCTAGGTAATAGCTATACTATCATTTGCATTATGTATATTCTGGCCACACACAAGATTGTGCACCTATCATAGTATCATATTTCATTGTCTGCATGACATAATTATTACATGATTCAAATTACATTATAAGTAGGTAAAGCAACTTTATCATGCATTCCCTGATTTATGCACACGGTTTAACCATGTAAGCATGAAGCTGATCTTCATGTACAGTTTTAGATGCATGGTCCTGACTGATCTTCCTATATTTTCATTTAATTGATGCCTAATACTCCAGTATCTGCCAGGTCTGGAAACTGGTGAGATTTTTGTGAACTTCCATAAAAGCAAGTTTCTGTGTCTGGCTGAATACAAAGTAACCTCAGAAAATGTAAAAATACTATGATGGTGTTTTTTTCTTCAGCTTTCCAGACGGAAGATCTTGGTTTGGTAACCAGTTTCGACTGCATGAAAATATCAACAATTTGGATCTTCAGTCATATCTCTGAAGCTTTCCCAAGTTATCAAAAGTATGCTGTCAACTTGACAGCCCATAGCCTTGTGCTTACTGCATGTTCTCCCACAATCTCTTTTCACTGACCTGTAGGCTGATGGGCTATAAGATGCACAGAAATAGTGAAGAAACATCAGTCAGTGCTCACCTTTTTGCCAGCTGCATGAAGGCCTAACACAATCTGCACTGCCATTGTGCTTTTCCCAACTCCACCTTTACCAGACAGCACAATAATGACATGCTTCACTGATGACAAGTGATTCATCCTGGTGAAAGAGATTAGACCTTACTCAGCTCACTAAATCTAACTAGATCTGGTCTTTTTGTGATACAAACTGGCAAATTCAAAGAAAATCACACTTGCGGCATTTTAAATACAGTCCTGCAAATCATTGTCACACCACCACCATTTCTTGGCTACTGCTCTCTACTCCACATTCCTATAAAACTAAGTAAATAGTGCAATGACCAGTCATAACAGGACCCAACAGAATTCTAAATCCCTATTCCCTTCTCTTCTTTGTTATGTAAGAGTGGGCCTATTTAGCCTACAATAATGGGCATGGATGAGTGATATGCCTCATTCATATTTTGAGATTATGCATGATTAGTGTGGTTGTGGTTTGACAACTGATGTTTCCATGAAACTTAACTGAAAAAATCATTCATGTGTGGCTGATGCTTTGACTTCACAGCACGCAATCACTGATGATTAAACAAGATCTTGGATGTGGAACTGTTGCCCATGGCAGGTCTCAGGCCTCACTCAGTGTTTTACCTCAGGCTATAATATGTTATTTCAGACGTGATTGCATGCTCATTATTATTTAAGGCAATGACTGTTAGAGATCGATAACAAATCACATGCAAAGGCACTACTGACTAATGAATGCAACAATGCTACAACCACAACAACCAAGTCAGTGCCGACTGGATTTGCCCATCCTAAGCTTTCTGCCGTCTATTTCTTCTTCAACAGCAAAAGACACTTATCATCTAAAGGAGGTTATTTCCCTTGTCTAGATTTCCCAACCGGGAAACAACTCCACATGATTACAACTGTCAACTTTGGAAAAATATGACCACCCTGACCTGTTATAACTTGAGTTCTATCACAGATATGCATGGCAAAATGCATGGGTCCAGTTTACTTTAAAGTGGTGATAACTTTTGGTTAGGGACCTGTCTCAATAGCTGAATAGGCATTTGGGTTAAGGACCCCATCTTGAGGGGCATTAGTCATTGGAGTCCATTTAGAAAGTTTGGGACTCGTCTTGGCCTTAGTAGTGTCTTGTACTTTGTAGTCTTGTCTCTTGATCAGATAATGAAATGGCTATTCTTATGATGGCCTATAGTCTAATACCCATCCAGGATTAGTGGTGAACTTCCACTTCCTATTCTTTTGCCATGGCCAATGTCATTATAAATTTCACCAACTGCACATAATAAGGCAGGGAATCGGCTGCGACTACAAACAAATGACTCAACAGGTGGGCTAACCATGAGACGTAAGAAAGTGCCAAGAAAATGAAAGTAGAAAAATAGTACCGCAACACGGTAAGTGATAACATCTCGTCTAGAGATGTATTTCTAGATTAATGTCATTCATGTGGGAATTAAATTTACAGATACAGCATGGCCACTGGCCATCCGATAAAATTACATGCCTGTGGGCAGCTCTGAACACGTTTCAAGAAAGTGCAGATTTGGAAAATATTGTTTTCTTTCTTGTCCTGTCACCCTTGTTTACGTTCAACTCCGACGGAAGGAAGTAGGGAAGAGGTCCTAGCTCGTGGTCACAATGTGCCGCATTTACGAACTTTAATGTTTTCTTGATAAGGGCGAAATAATTAGTTATTAATCAGATTCAGCAATCATAACAAGAAATGTGCTGCTAACAATATTCATATACACTTCACTTTCTAAATAAATAAACTTATTAAAATTTCGAAAATAACTACGGAGTTTATCCTTATCATGTGAAAGCTCACGGTCACATGATTTCACAGCTGATCGCTCGACATAAACAATGTGATAGGCCAGGCGATCTGTCGGTGGACTCGACCTAACTCAATCTAGCCTAGTCTAGTCTAGGCATACGGAAGGAGTGACAGTGATATAATGGTAGTCCATAAATGAAAAGGTCCATAGTCCAAAACGTGGTCATAGCTAGTGTGGTCATAATCGAAAAAAAAAAAAGAGGGGAGGGATTTATGCAGCATCACCGCGGACCTCTTGAGGCATGTCTAGCCAACACTCTGGATCTTTGATGAACTTCAAATTCAGCGGTATGTACGACAAATTCATTTATGCATAGCCTAGTCTACATTCAGGCTAGTCTAGCTATCTTGCTCATTATTATTATTAGTCACAATGTATAGCCTAGCATAGCCCAAAGGATGATATGAAAGAATAGAAACTGAAAGTTAAAGTAGACCTCTAGTCTCTAGTTCAATATCTCCCCAAAATATTTTATATTGTCTATTGTTTGCGTCTTTACCAGTCGGAATGCTGCAGTACTTTAGTAGAGCCTTTTCTTTTAAAGAACCGGTCTCAATTTCTATCGAATGTTTAAACATAAACCTATCCCCAATTTACCCCTCACATCTCCATCACAGGGTAAGCTCCCATGCGTCAGAAAGTGTGTCCCTGTTTTGCTGCCATTCTTCAGTTCTGCACAATTTAAATTTGAGTCAGACAACAATCCTTTGTTTGGCTCTTTTTATTAAATAGATCCATATGAAAATTATGTTGTATATATAAGATTTACATATAACATAGGTAATTTTCATGTGATAATAATTAATTTATATCAAGATCTCTATAGACATGTGGGGTGGAAAGGGTGTGGGACTGGGAGGGGGGGGGGAATAGTTCTTGATTTTTTGTATTTTTATGTACAATTAGTTATAATTGTTTCCTTTTCCTGATAAAACATTCAGAGATGCAAGAGGCTATCAGTTGGACATACCATGCTTCATACTTAGATAATCTAGCTCATTATATTTCAGTCAGGCAAAGATATGAAACTGATAACAAACAAGATTCAGTGCTTGTGATAATGTACTGTTCATTGCCTAAGTAGTAAGTTTGACCTGAATGCACCTATGAATGTGTTAGATCATGGCTGATCTGTCAGACAGTAGATCTTATTAAGTGTGTGTAGTGTGTGACCTCGAGGAGTTGGCAGAGAGAGGCAGGAAGGTGGATGATAGATATTTTTTAATGGAGCCTTTGTTAGATAGTTCTTATCAGATGTTCATTTAGCATTTGTATAATCTAAAGACTACAGCTAATGAGATAGCTGAGATGTCCCATTGTTGCCCTGGAAAAGACGGAAGGAGCAGAAGAGGGGCAACTAGATTGATGCCACATCACCACATATTGATATGATATTTATATTTATTGTGATCAGACCTTTTGAATTTAGTCTCATGATGTCAGCTTGACCCCATTAGATTGTAAAAATGTTATCTAAACTGGAAATGTGGAAGCTGACTTGTCAGCCTGGCCTTTTACTTTTGCCTCCTGCCTTACAGAGGGGTGATCTCTAGCATTTGAAATCAAGGAAGGAAAGGGTCTTGTTAAATGCTCTAGTCCCACACT